>JACCGJ010004390.1:0-61421 GCA_013407085.1 Atriophallophorus winterbourni
GACGAGGCTTCTGTGTCAGAAGTGAAACGTTACCCAAAAACTACTCTAACCGATTGCACTCAAATTTCTTTGCTTTCAATTTTTATTCTTGTATACCGACGATTCAGTGTCCTTGAGTGGCACGCTTTATTTGATGGTGCTACGTGTTTCGATTTAACAAGTAACCACAATCAGGACATCAACATGATGCGACCATGTGGTGCCAATGTATGCATCAACGCCTTAGGTCACAGCCAGCCAGCTTAATCAGTATCACGAAGCACATGCCTGTCTAATGATCGCAATTTCAGAGAGCGTGTGCGAAATTGCATGACCCTGTTAATTTAGCTACATTAAAATGGCAGTAATCTAACTGAGGTCCAGACACTGAAATTTTTAGTCATGTGAACAAAATTAATTGGGTCGAATTTCCACGTATTCGTACGAATTAAATTTTCCTGGTTTACTCTAAGCCCAACAATGACGGAATTATTTCGTTCATACCAAGGTATGCATTTGTCCACCTAAAATATGTTGCATTACTATTAAAACCAGAGCGAAAAATTAACTATCGCGCGAAGATAAAATATATTCAAGTAGCAGGCGATTTGTTACACAACATTGTGTATTTTCTAGTCTGCGTTGTTGGTTCAAAATATCGGGTTTGCCAATCTGTTTTAGCAGACTTCGTTCACTCCGCTAACTGTTATGCGATGAAATTTATATCTAAACGAGATCAATTTTTACACGTTTGAAGACTCGGTGATCCCATTGCATTAAATAGCATATTCACATTTTAGTTTTTACCCAAGCGTGGTAACAAGAACACCTAGTTTCTTGGGGTTGAAAATGGTATCAACCAGCTTGTTACAATGAAAACGGTCTATTTTTACTCTTATCACTATTGAGATGAAGAAGAAGAAGAATGACTTTATTCGTGTTCACGAATTTTCAGCGGGATAGACCTCATTTAGTGGCGGCAGTGGTTACGAAGTTTCAACTTTGCTTACAACTGTGGAAACTAATTACATGTTTTCCCGTTGTGCGCGAACGGTGCAGTTTTGATCGCGAGGTGTAAACGGTGGCGGAATGACCATTTTACATTGTTATGTTACATCGAGGTCTATTGTATACATAAAGAGACAAATGATACTGAATTAGAAGCTTGCCGTAAACTCAGCTGAGGAATATACCCTTTGAATTGATTGTTCTTTTTTCTGTTTTTATCATATCTAATACGGATATTTCAGCACCCAATTATTTTCTTTTCTTTAGGAAGCAACGTAGGTGTAAAAGCCGTTTTTTGTCGAACTCCGTCATTTTAAATCACAATGCCAATTAGCTGAAATTGTGTCACGATTATACACAAAAGTCAACCTAAACATGTAAATAATTTTCTTGCTAGACACACGAAATGCCATTTAGAAATTCTTGCTTGCGAACAACAAGTGAAAGAAAATCGATTTTTCGGTATCTCGCTTAGGTCGAAGTCAATTTCCATGTTTCGTGTCGTTTCTTTTCCTCTACAAGTGACGGAATTGCTAGCATGCACAATCTGTTATTTGTGATGACTACTCGGTCCCATTTATTTTAGTTCTAAGATAGATGTTCATCCTACTAACCGAAATTACATCATAAGTCTGAGACACGGAAGAAGACAATTTATGTTTTAGCGTCAATGCGAAAGGCCACATAAGAACGATTTTTGCATTTAATTTACTGGAGGTTTCACTCAGATTTTTGTATACTAAATGTAACTAATAATAATTTGTAAACTGAACACGTAGCTCAATGTGTGCTTGGATATTTTTTGATAAACAGTGTATTGATCACCACTACGTTCGCTAAATTTCGCTCACAACGCTTAAAATTTTATATGATAGACAGTCATCTTAACAAAAACTACAAAATGACGAGGTGTATGGAGTAAAAGCATATAAATTCCTGGGGGTTATAAGGTGCGGTCACAATGTTCATGGTTTGAGATATATTCATCGAGCTTCGATGTGTAAACGACGGCAGATTCCAAGCGCAGGATTTCTTCCGGCAAGCGTTTCAAGTGTAACAGATTGTAACAAAGGAAACGGTGATTTTTCAATGGAGGATGTTGGATGGTCAAATCTTTAGAATGTTTGTGTTCGAAAAATATCAATGGGCCTTTGCGAACATGTATGAGGGCGAATTTGTTGTGAAGAGTTTACAAAGTCAACTTGAAGTATGCGTTGGTGATTAATATCTTGTAGTTAGAGTTTTGTATATTCGCTAGTGAAAAGCCCGTTCTCGAAAACTTCGACCATTTCGGTCGCACGATGATAACGTCATTCAAGGAGTTCAATATTGATCTGCAACCAGTGTACTCAAGTTTAGATGGAATATTCCATTGCGGGGTAAGTTTTCGAGCGTTAAATTCCTGAATATCCTTTCAGTAGACCAAACATACAGCAGACATTGTGATACACTTTGGCAATGCTGTCCGGGCACAATGATATTTTTCTGTGGTAGTCAAGCGAGATCGTGCATTCCAAGCCGAAACGTGCGGTGCAGAGATTTGTCAAGTCGCGGCATTTTGCATTCCGCATTTGTCCGAGACCAACGGTATAAGGGGGACATATCCCGCTGTAATGTAATACGTTCATCAAGTGACCTAGCCCGCTTCCATATTTTGATATCATCGGCAAACAATATCAAATTATGTCCGATATCCTCCAACCCATGCATCGAAGTAAATTATACATATTTACCCTATCAAACCGGTTGAAAACAATTTCTGCTCTATGTATTTTTACGTGATTCCTGAACTGATCAGTAGACAAACAAATCTCGTTTTACTACCTATGTTATTTGTAATTCGCATATTACTCTGTGGTTTTTGTAAAGCTATGTGCTTTTTAGACCATTAAATTGAATTGAATATACACCAACATGCATAGCATCGTAAATTATATTTTTCCGGAAATGATGCTGCCAACGAGGACTTGGACGTATTTATCATCAAGACAGTTCGTTATCCAATTCAGCAACATCCCAGTTAATCCGTAAACTTTAGGCTTTTTCATTAGGTCATGATTGGAAATCAATGTAGTAAGCATGAACAGCATCACATTCATCTAATGCCTTATTCCAATCATCAAAAGTAGTGAGTAGCTTAGATAAACAGGATAGATTTCTTCGAAAACCTTCTTGTGCTGCAGTCAAAAGAGTTTGACGTTCTAGATGTTCACATACACACGGCGTGGTGATTGTTCAAATAACCATCAATAATACTGTTAATCAGATTCCTATTAACTTTCTATATATGTATATTATAATACCGCGTACTTACTTACTGCTATTCGTCAGTTGGTAGTTTTATTCATTTCAGTGCAATACAATTCATTACACAAGGTTGCGATACGCTCCGTGACCTCATGTTCATTAGATAATCTGGCTGTTGGCAAAGGTATACCATACGGAAAGCGTTTATTAATTTTCAGATTTACCCGAGAATTTCGAAGCTCGTATTATATTACACATTTTTAGAGTTTGTGATTTTTTAGACCATTGGGTTAATTCGCGGTAATGATGTGGTTTATTTTGTTCGGTTGTGATATTTCAAAGAGCTGCATACCGTACAGAACTTCAACACTACTGCGGAATCTCATTATAGAGCGGGGAATATACAGCGCCTAAATGATGAGTCACATATATGAAAATAACCATGGGTGCTCAATTGTTGAACGTTGCCGGAATATTACTACAAGAGATACCATATTAACGGCAAATTTCTCCGATCATTCTTCGATAATGAAAGGGAAATATCGTGCGATAGTTAAGATTTTGCGGCGTCACTGCGATATAATCTGGTTTTGCTAAGCGAATGGCTTTTCATCAACTACTAATTTATCCTCTGCAAATTAATGGCCGTCACGTTTTCACATATTTTTCATCATTCCGTGAGCGCTTCGTATGCCGACTAAAAGGTTGAGGGCGTCTTGGTCACAGGTCTTACAGACCAATCCAGATATTGGTTCAGCCCTGATCAGAAGCTAGAATTTATCGATCGATGTTTATTGAATTTCGAATTTCTAGGCACATAAGACTGTTTATTTACATTCTGCCCACACGCCTGGATGTTCTAAAATTCAATGACAATTGTTTGGGTGGGATTTGTTGAATCTATAATTAGCATTATCGTCAGGGAATCAAGAATCAAGATTTATGGTGATAAAAAGCTAATGCTTTACACGTAGCATTGGATGACAACTATTGCGAAAATTATTTTAATCAAAATCACATTGTTAATGTTTTTTGTGTTCGTGTTGCTTCAATACACCGGGCCAAATTCAGGGTTTTGTTTGACGTATGCATCCAATTTCGATTTGAAAACATCAATTGTCGTTGCATTCACAACATCTTGCGGTAGCGCATTCCATAGAACCACTACGTTTTTTGATGTATTGATTGCTTCCGTTTCGGTGGGAACGCTGCCGTCTACCGCCCCCAGCCGCGAATGTGTCTCACTCATGGTACTTGGTCTCGGTGGACAAAGTCTAATGTCTTTCGGTAATGCACGTTTTGCTATTTTCCATTCGGACTTGACAAATTCAGCCATGTCGGTAGTTAAAAAGGTAATCCTGAGAGGTTTCGGTCCGTCTCCTTTATAGTTTATTGAAAAAGGCACCCGGCAAGTGTCAGTGATCACAACGTTAGAAATATTAAGCAAAGACGCAATGTAACGCCACTGCTTGAAGTCATGATCTGCTGTTTCCTGTCCCGATGCTTCAGTGGTATTTTCTGGTACCCCAAGTAGAACCATACTCCGCGATACCGTTTTTTCCTTAGTGTTTGAGGCACCCTTCCGTTCCCACCATGGCACATCAGGATATATCCGGCAATTTGAAGTCGGATCCGTCTTTAGTCGGTACGAATTTAGCAGTATGTTTTCGATATCAGCCTCGCACTTCAGTGTGACTCTTAGTAACCGAGGTTGATCACTATGAGGTGAGGTGGAATGGCGAGTTAGACGAATCAGTTTGTCAGGAGTAACATGCTCAATTTGCAACTGTTGACAAATTTGAGACCATATATCGAGGTCGTGTTTGTGTTTTCTATCTAACAAGCTCTCGCCGGACTCTTTAACATTCGTACATATTACGCTTAATGAATGAGATTGCTTGTCGCGTGTCCGGTCATTCTTCATAGAATGTGAGGCTTTTTGATTTAGGTTTAGTGTGCCAGGCTCAGATTGTGCAGCGGAGGTCGACCGCAAAAGCATTTCTCTGTATGATTTTTGTACCACTGGGGGTGTCGAATCGGTGCAGATAACATTGAGCGAAGTATTTTTCGTGGCAAGTTTGGCCAAAGGAGCGTTCGACGTAGATGGTTTCTGCTTCAAGGCCTTTTTAAGTATCACTTCAGTGTCGCGTAATTTAACCTTTTTAGAAGCACTCTGTGGCGGTGAGGTCGAGCGTGTTCCATTATTCAATTCGACTGTTTTAGTCTTGATTATTGGTCGTAGAGAATTCTTTAAATTTGCAAGTTCCTCTTCTATTTTCAATAACCTTTTCTCTATTGTATTAGTCTCGTTTCTAGCAGAGAATTGTGTACTCTTGGGATTACGATTCGCTATTGAATTTCTACAGTCAATACAGAAATAGCAACGGATGGGAGGTTTTATCATTCACGATCTTTACACACTCATCGGTCAAAGTCTCATCGCAGGCCACGTGCACATGCATATCACAAAAATACATTTAACCAATGCACTATCATTGCTTACCGGGTACAGGCACTTGGCGCAGAGGTCAAGGTGGTTTGATGTCGCTGTCGGGGGAACAACCGTCGTATGCACACCATGATCGATCGATTTTTTCGCGTGGGTGTTGGATCTCGTGACTCGACCACGCATTGTAGGCTGAATTGGGACGACCGGTTGAAGAATGGTCGTCCGTTCGACTGGTCGATTTAGCTGGGTTATAATTCTTGATATGGTCATTTTGCGAATAATCCGTGATAACTCGATAACTACACAGAGTAGAGCACAGAATGGCGTATCAAAATGTGAGCACCACAGTACTTTAGCATTACCGTCATTCGTGGATATTATACTTCATCTGCATGCTCATCAGTTTCGCTTTAAATCGGATAAATGTTGAATTGATTATGATTGATGGCTCGGATGTGGGGCTTCAATCAATTCACTGCTGCAATAGCGTTGCACGAGTTAGTAAAAGATTCGGCAGATAGAATGGTGCACGAAATCTGTATTTTTTCCTGATGGAAGATAGTGTGCGAATACGATTGAATTGAATTGAAGAAGAATGAAGAATATGACCTCTTTTCTTAAGAAAATGAAATTTAAGCTCTAAGTTAAATACAAAACCGGTATACAATAACAGCAACACGAACAAATATAACACACGATATATCAAACGTTGTTGTTCAGTGATAACAGCCTTTCTATAGTCATGGGTTAACAAGTTAGTATGAACACCAATATTGTGAAGTTTCATATAGCATTGCACGATGTTCAGATCCAGTCGTAACTAAAGACTGAGTTTGCCTGTTCGTTGTGGATTGGGTGGGAATAATCAGGGGATAATTTGAATGAGTTTATCACAAGGATAAGTGTTTTTTTCAAGATAATGTCAGAAATGGTCGTCGGAGAGAAATGACTTAGATAGAACGTCTTATTATCACAAAGTCTCAAAATGAGTGAACGATTGCAGTGAATAAGCGAAAAATTGCAGCAGAGCAGCATAAATGATGAGACAAGATACAAGGGTTAGCGGAAAGCGAGAAATACGTGTGTACCAAACTTCTAGCGCGAAGACGTGGGAATATCTGCGGTTTTGGCTGGAAGCGCACAACACCTAATTTGTTATCATCCACTGCTGAAGGTGATCGACACATGCTGTGGTCCTTATCGTGCTAAAGTTGGGTATGGAATTAATTATGCTGATTGAAATGCATGCAAATGAGCATTTTTTCATGATCACGGGTTTAAACCCTATCTGCATGTGTGTGGGTACGTGATTGAACAGGTTGGTCGTACCAACCCCATCCAACAATGGAATAAAAGCGCTCCTTGTTTACCATTCCTCCACTGTTTCAAGCGCATGCGGATCCTGATCGTACTTTCCAAACCTGATGAGTGCAAACACAAAGGAACCGGTCGTGGGGTGTGATGGAAATGCATGACATGAGCATTTTAGTTAAGCTCAACTTTGGATATCGTGGTTACTGTTTTCGGAAGATTCACGCAACCAAGCCTGTTTAAACATTCACACCATGGGTGGTAAATTTACAATCTTGAATAAAATAACAAATATATACGTGTATTCCCACGGCACTACACAGGCGGTTCAGTACTGTTTGCACTCCGTAGGTATAAAAGCGGTCATGCTTTAGGGGCACTGTAACCGTAAAGGCGTCTAAAAACTTGAACATGCAAGTTGATCAGTGTATGCAATCAGAAAGTGGTCGGCGTGAGTGAAGGTAGTCAGTGAAAAGATGGCTTCAAATCGTTCATCATTTTTTCTATTATTTGCATAGCTAGGCAAGATTAAACCACCGACTTCTTCCGATAGCAAGCCTAGGGACGGTTGCACAAGCTACGGCAGGCATGAATCATAAAATTGTTAACTGATTCACACCAGAGACTGTTTTTATATCAAAACCACTGAATGCCAGTCGCCAACGTGATAAATGGTAAAAGTAATTAAGAAATAGAATTAAACAATTCCGATGTGTGAGACTGGTATAAGCGAGCTGGGCATTATTCGGCACGGGTCGTATTCTCGTGTGTCTTCGTGTTCTTGAGTATATAACTTGATAATCTATAAATAATGCTACACTTGGAAGCCGCTGTTATTTAAGGTTCGTACAACGAAATGCGATGTTCAAATAGAGAATCACAGATTACTTATTGGTCAAGAGCTTAAGACACTTACAAAGATTAATGTATTGTGGTGCTCATATTGGGTTGTAGGTGCAGAGGATGTGCGCACCACAATACACTGACGATCTATTGTTTTAAGTAAAGATAACTCTATCCAAACAATCCAGATAACTCTCATTCACTGGGCTATGAACTTTGCCGGCTCCTTATTGTTTGGATTATAAAACGCACGAGTGAAGCGTTTCACGTCGCAAAGCCCTCAAGTATTCGGATTGCAGAGCATTTCTATAAGAAAGGGTTGTATGACAAAATCTTTGAAAACTGGAACAGATGGATAGCATCATTAGCTGATGCACGATATGCAATCTGACAAGCTTGAACAAACGGGCACGGTGTGGTGACTGCTCGGTCGGAACCGTGTGGCACGAATTCGTCAGACAACTCAGACGGAAGTGCAAGCCGCGCGCGCGGAAGCGAGATGCGTGTGTGTGTGTGTGTGTGTGTGTGTGTGTGTGATTCTTGCTGATTTGTGTAAAAACGCTTGACCAACTGGCGGTCTTTTGCGTTGGGATATTATGAAATGAAAGCGGTTAACTGTTGACCGATTGACCTTGGGGTGTGAATTAGCGCTTGAGCACAATTAACGTAGGATCGATTGCCCAGGGTGTGTGGGAAAACAGCTTAATAGACGTTTAGATCAGAAATTTCGTTTAACTCACTTGACCTCGTCTTGCCACATTATTGCAGGGGTGGGAGTAGAGATTTTGTCGGTTCAATCGAGACCAAATCGTGTGCCCTGTTCTAACTTTCATTACGCTGTCTGCACAGGCTTCAGGGCACTCGATCAAAAATTAATCGCCACACGCCAGCTTATCGATTACTCCTTGAGGTCAACCTGTCCAATGTTGAATGTCATGAATATCACAACAGAAAGTTAATTGTGATTCGTGGTCAAGCACTCAAGACGCTTATGGATGAACAAATGTGTAACTAAACTGATCAGTAGGCAAACAAATCCCGTTTTACTACCTATGTTATTTGTAATTCCTTTATTATTCTGTGGTTTTTGTAAAGCTATGTGCTTTTTAGACCATTAAATTGAATTGAATTGAATTGAATTGAACTTACCGGTTTCTGGCTGTTTGACGTCATCGGGTAGAGACAGTAAAATTAGGTTCAGTGAGCCTTGAAACGGTGGATAAATGGTAAACAAGGTTATACTTGAATGCCACTGTTGCATAGGGTTCGTACAACGAACCACGATGCTGAAACACAGAATCACAAAGTGATTCGTGGTCAAGCACTCAAGGCGCTTATGGAGTGTAAGTTCGGAGGTTGTGAGCAACACATTACTTAGAAAGTCAATTAGTTAAACGCGTTTATTACGAACGTGACAAACGTAAAACCCACACCTAGCGTATATAGGCAAATCCCGTAACCACAACACTTACCTGAAACGCGTCTGTCCCTGTTGTCACTTCGATCTGTTTTGTCAATTGATTTCGTACCAACCGGTTCCATGCAAGTCTTATCTTTTGACCGACCTTTCCGAATTCCATATCTTTCGTTAGCGACTGACACTGTCCATCTACTCATGTTCCCAAAGAATTTGTCCATCAAATCATTCTCATGCAATCTTCATGAAACCCGGATTATTACGGGCTCGCGATTGTCTTCATCCGTTTTTGGCGCTTCCTAATCTTGCGTTGCGCTAAAGGGTGGTGTTTTGCATATCATCCTAAATTACGTGATTAGCACGCATTGTAAATTTACGTGACACTTCCACATTATGAATTCACATGTTTGTTGCTGCGCCTCAATTGCAGTTCTGGTTCTGTGCATGGATTAAACAAAATGTCATTCATTCTTTGTAATGATCCCATTGGATGACTTCACTGATTGGCATCGTCGATAGAACCTATGACTCGAGAAATCCATGTATGAGGTACCCTCTCAATTTCATTTAACACCAACTGAGACCAATCAAATTTGCATTCTAGTGTCTAACAAATTTGCACAATATATGCAGTCTAGTAACTACCAAGTGTATGCTACACCTACCGTCGATAGCAGAGCCTAAAAGAGCATAAGATACTTTAATTGAACCGGCTGCCCATCCGAGAAGCACTGTATTCTCCTTAAATTATGTTCAATAATTTTGCATGCTTACTACAACGGGTTATTCATGGGTTTAAGAAGAAAACAATGCAGTATCCTTTGGTCACACGCTTTCAAGCGGACTGTCTATTTGACAGGCAAAATATGGTGCAAATTTTAATCCGATGTTTTGCCAAACTTTGAGGTACAATGAGAACTATTTTCCAAAGCGAAACCAGTCTTTAATGTTCCTTATATTTAAAGTGCACGTAGGTTTTCTTAAGCGGCACACTACGAAGCGTCCTTCCTTTGCAAGCGAAAGCTACGTTGTCAGTCAAAGTAGATGAAAATCGCTTATTAATTTTAGTGGTCCAAACCCACAGACAATTAACCAATCAAAAATTGACAAAGGTTGCAATATATTTCAATAATCAGCTTAATACTAATGTTGCGAGTATGTGTGAGTGCAGTGAGACTGAGCCGTTGAAGGAGCGCACCGTTTTGATTGCAATCGATGAAAGCCACCATTCAGAAAGGGCTTTAAAATGGTATTTGGACAACATGCGTCATGAAAACGATTGCATTCGATTTGTCCACGTTATCGAGCCTGGATTCCATACGCAGGCGTTCGGCATCGCGGTCATCTCACCTCCGGTCATTGATCTGAATCACGCCATGGAAAAACGCATTGAAGGAGGAAGAAACAAATGCGCCGAGTATGTGGAAAAATTGAAGCAGATAGGCGTCCGATCGGAGGGATTTATCTATGTTGACAATAAGCCCGGACCTGCTATCTTGAAAGCAGCTTGTGAACTTAAAGCGAATGTCATTTTAATGGGGAGTCATGGAGGTGGCTTCATTCGTCGAACATTTCTGCGCAGCGTCAGCCACGATGTTTTACTCAATGCTCAAATACCAGTTGTTGTTGTACCACCGCAAAAGTAACATCAATAATTTGACCGAATACACCGCGTTACCTAGCCCCCACTTGTTTAAAATCATTGAAAAGACTTGACAGTTATTTTCCGAGCTTGGCATAAAATAATGCATGTGCAAAATGCTTTTGTGATATAATAAAAATCAATATCCAAAGGTGATGTTTGACTGCTCCTCGTGAAGATTATTGCATGATTAGTTGCAATATTCATGCGCCTTTCGATCAAACACTGCCCTATTACACCTGGTTGCACTGCTATTGAGAGATGGGCAGTACGATTGGTATTGGCGATTTTGAAACCGCTATTTCAACAATGATTTTGAAATGTTACCGATGAGAACATAATGTCGATTCGTAAATGTCAAACACCAAATCCGCTCGGTGCGTCCTATACTTTTCTGCTGCGATGCATATAAATTTGTCCGCCAGATGGCGACGAGTTGCAAACCATGCAAGCGATTTTATGATCAAGCTATCAAGGTGTTCATATATTGTTCGATCTTGAAGGAAATCAGTAGGTGATATTGCAATGTTTGATTCGGAAAATTGTTTCAACATTTCAGGTAAATCTGCGAAAATTATGTCATGAACCGTGAATGGATAGCTACAATGTGCGAAAGGCTTTTTCTCGTTGTTATAATTAACAAGGTTTAAACTATGTAAATCGAAGTACGTGCACAATGCACGATAGTTTGCACATTTTAATTTAGGTTATATGATTTAAACTGAGTGCATATACAGTGCAATATTCGCAAGGCTTATAACATCATTACTGATAAGTACTTGTTATCCCAATTTAGCGGCATTATGGTGCACTTTAGTGATCTTGATTGTCTTATGGATGCGAGTTAATATTTGTTGGCTATTACTTCAAACTAACATACTCACGATATTTCCCTTGTAATAACACACCTAGTTATACAGGCGTTGAGCGCGAAAGACGTCTACATTTCTCTTTTCCACAACCGGGAGGATCGGCAGATAGAACCACTGGTCTACAAAATTTTAAACATATTTATTTACTTACCACCTGTGACCGAGTGTACGTACTTACTCCCATAAGAAGTTGGGCTTAACCATCGATTTGAGAATATTTACTAAAATTCACCAGATTTACCAATCAGTCATGTTTTTATTGAAATTGATCAGCTAATAGCACCAGCCGTAAACAAGAGCGTTCACTGAGTACGACTTCGCTTGTTTCGCAACGATGCAGCGTCATTTTAACAGGCCGAGGTAGCACGTCGGACTTCATAAACTGGCGCGACCTTATCAGGTCGATGCACACAGCGAAAGGTCATATTTATATTGAATCAAAACAGATTTCACGATCGAAGAATCATATGACGATGCAATGGCAAATTGCGTGACCTTGTCATTTCGAAGGAAACTCCCAGTGAAAAAATATTTATAATTTTGTATAACAGTGATTTGGAAAAAATGGTCAAATAACCAGACAATAATCAGGTCAAAAACAATTATTTCTTTATTATAACATGTTTGGAAACGATCGTGTATTCATAATGAAAAGAAATACGAGTGCAATCGGTTAGAGCAGCTTTTGGGTATTGTTTCACTTCGGACACAGAAGCTTCGTCAAACCCAGGGTGATAGTCATGACAGGGAACATGATTAAGTAATAGTCAACCAAACACCACTGATTTGACCATACCGCTGAACAGTCTATAGCAGGTCTACAGTGTGTCACATCACGTAGGCATGACCATGATCAGTGGTCAAACACAAGTGAACAGAGTCAATGTCAGTTGACAATGAGGTCCAAATGCTTACAAGTACATAACAAATGGGGTTAAAGCTAAACGATTTTTCAAGGAAAAGAAAAAAAGTAATTAACTATTAGGTATAAGGTGAATAAGACCATCCACGTTCGTATCAGTGTTGAGCGTCAGATTGACCGCTAGCCCACCTGCCTTAGCAATTTAGACCGCCTGCTAATGTAAGCGTTCGCATTACGGTTTAAGATCGCGTCTTATTACTTCCACATTGTCTAAATCGACGTTGTGGCTTGTATCAAAAACGTGCTCAGTCAATGCTGAATCACGAATTAGGAATTGATATTCTCCCGCATCTCGGGACTGCCATTTGACACGCTAACGGTGGTCTTCGGTTCTAATGTGAAGTTCTCTGCGATTGAATTCAAATCCAGCTATCAATTGAAAGAAAGGAATAAATATATTACTCATAAGTAACACAAGCATACACTTTGTGAATCTGCTTGCGCGCCTGTCTGCGATACTAATCCGTTTCACTTTTTGACATTTATACAGGCAAATATTTTTATGGCCTGAAATGAAATTACTAAAACGAGTTTCATTACTCCAATTTTTTAAAGTAAAAGAATATTGCTGCATATTTTATAGTTCATGCTTTGAATGATTTTATTATAAATTATCATATGGTGTCGCAAAAAATGACCGTGAACGGAATTCCGAAAAATCCATTCATGAATGTGACATTCGAATTGTTGTAATTCATGAAATAAATTTCCGCAAATAATTTATTTTTCAAACACGCTATTCATTATTTTTTGATAGAACGCATTATAAGATGACCTTAGTATTTTCGTTAAATGCAACGAGAATGGGTCTAAGAATAATTATGTGATATCTAATGGAGAGCTGGCAAATAGCAGAAACGGTTTTACTGAAGGACTTCGAAATTTCGGGGTTTGGCTTTGCAGACGCAACGTGGTTACGTCTCGTCACAATTGTGACGAAATTTTTTCGAGGGAATTTCGGTTGGTGTACATCTAAATTGGTTCGACATAAGAGCGACTCCTGTTGAAATTTTAGGTCTCATTTCCATTGTTTGGATTGTTGTGTAACCTTGGTACGTGGTCGATTTTTTGTTCTGAAATTGACTGGGTTTTGACCCGGTGTACCGCATTTATAGACAAATCCTAGTTTACTTTTGATTTACCTCCAAACGTTTTACGTCACTCACCTTGGAACATATTTTGATAATCAATTACAATCGATAGATCTTCGAAAATAAGGTCAAAATATACAAAAGATTCAATAAAGATATAGGTTAATGACAGGCCCGAAAATTCATGTAGAAGATGGAACAGAAAAAATCATCTTAGTTCAATTTTCTTCGGGCGCTGAATTGAGTATAATTCATTCATTTTAGTCGGTTGGCGAATTCACTTATCTAGATTTCCACGAAGATCATGTGGAAAAGATCTAAACTAGTTTTGATGTCAGCCTGCATGGCCTCACTGTTGAGCAGATCTTTCGTTTTTCATTTTTGTGAGGGTTTGGAATTTCCCTCATTTTGAATTTTGGATGCCTAAACGTGCAGAGTCCTATTGAATGTTTAAATCACATCCCTACATGAGAAATTCAAAATGTATTGAAAGGGCCGAGCTAAACATATGGGATCATGTATCGCCAGGTGGGACACGTGTCAATTTGTTTTCTGGTTGAAACGTTATTGACAATGGAGTCAGTAAACCATTTAGAAAATGTTAGAAATAATGAATAAATCCCAAAGAATATAAATCCTCAAACATCCATGCAAATTGTCATGGAGGCAGAACTTAGCGGTGAGCAATTCTGAGGTTCGAATTTTTCCTAGTTGAATTTAAACCAGCAAGCTTGAAATCTAATTGATACATGTTTTCGGCCGATCTAAGTACGATGAGATCATCACAGATTATATTAAATTTTGGTAAAAACTATATAAATATATAGCCTAATGTAATCAATATATGTCATTTGAATTGAGAACTATTTCACTTAAACTAATCTTACTGTTTCCACCTGATGACGGCAAACAACCAGAAACCGGCAGTGATGTGTAAGTGCGGGTATGTGAGCAACGCATTACTTTATTTCAAATATAGTTTAAGGTTCTAGAATTTGAAACCGCTTAAATTGACCAATGAAGACAAACAAGACAAACATCCTTATTTGCATGCATTTCCATCGCACACCCTATGACCGGTATCGTGCTGTTTACACTTATAAGGTAGGGGCAGTACTATCATCATCCGCATGCACTTGAAATTGAAATATAGAATTTGATACTGCTTAAATTGACCACTGAAGATAAACAAAACAAACGTTTTTTGTAATATCAGCGAAGATCCTTCTGAGGAGTGCGAAGGTCTGGCTGGAAATTTGTATACCACATAACACTCATGGGAAGATTTCAATTGACTGCTAATCTACACAACTCCGCCATGGACGGTCCCAAACCCGGCTTCAAAAGGAGGAGGGTTAAGCGTGAGGCTAGCTACTCCACTTTGTAAAATATCTTCTAGCTACAGAAACGCCCACAAGAATACTAACAGACAACACGGACCTGAGAGAAGATGAACCCCCATCTGGAAGGTGTATGACGTCGGATAGTGAAAGTCAGAGTAATCTGGAAGCCGTCTGGTCGATAACCATCGTCTTAAACATGACCATCACTGCCATCGCCACATGGAAATTCCGGACCATGTATGAGACTGGAAAGACAATGCAAGTGGCCGCAGGGATGATTAAGTATAACCTCAACGTCCTAGGAATCAGCGAGTCAAAATGGATTGGTTCCGGTAGATGCGACTGACTTCGTGTGAATTACTGTTATACTCGGGCCACGAGCAGGAAGACGCCGCACACACCCAGGGAGTAGCCCTGATGCTGTCCAAGTCAGCACATAGAACGTCCATTTGGTGGGAGGCGCACAGACCACGGATCACGACGTCCTCCTTCTATACAACGAAGAAGAGGATCAACATGGACATAATCCAATGCTACGCATCGACGAACGACAGTAAAGAGGAAAAGAAGGAGGACTTTTACAACAGACTGTCAACAATCATAGAAAACAAACCAAAGAGGGATATCGTCATTGTAATTTGTAACTTCAACGCCAAGATTGGCAGTGACAACCAAGGGTATGAGCAAAGCATGGGACAGAAAGAGCTGGGTGTGATGAATGACAACGCGGAGAGATTCGCCGACCTATGCACCACAAGCAATCTGGTCATCGAAGGAAGTGTTCTTTTACCACACAATACGACCTGGGTGTCACCAGACAAAAAAACCACATTGACCACGGGTGTATCGGGAAGAAGTTTTGACGCACCATTCCTATCATCATTTACTTGTCGCCAAGTTAAAGCTGAAGTGGAAGCATGTCGATCAGCTCACAGAATTTATGATCGCGTGTGTGTAGAGGATGATCCGATGATCAGTTAGACAGCCTAACATGCCTTTCAACGTTGGGTGAAAATATAGTGTTTTATCCCACTGTTGTTCATTTTCTGCTGTTTCGGCATGCCCGAATAGTTGGTGGAAAACTCCACGTTTAAAGTTTACTTAATAAATAAATAATTCTAACGAAGATTTGAGAATTGAACTTGCTTTTAAGCTGCTCTCGCATGGATGCAAGAAAATCGCTCAGACATGTTCCGAATTTGACCACGAATGCGGTGGTGCATTTAGGAAAAAAGCCCTTCATTGATGAGAATGTTTTATCACCGGAATCACCAATCGAAATAGCTCCATCAATCCCAACTCATTTTTAATCAGGATCATGATATTAACGCAATTCTAAGTTTGGCTTAAGGTGTTTGGTAAGTCAGTATGAAAGATATATAGAAAGGTTGGCACTCATTTATTAACAGTAAATCAAATTACTGCTGTTGTGATAAATGCGACGAAATGGATTCCCAATGCAATTTTTTGTAAAACATTTTGTTCAATGAATGGCCATTTGATGCAACGAAGTCAATTCCTAATCTGTACCTATGACCACGAAGCGTGTCCCAAACGACCTGAAGAAATATACCTTCAATGCCACTTTTGTTGCACAGCCAATCAAACCAGTCCTGCTTAGTGCATTTCACATTGTCACACAAAAGGCAGGTTACATCATTGGTGGAACCATTGGACACAAGGTAACCAATTGTAGATACTGCAGTTTATCATTATAAGCACAGTTGATCAAAATATTTGAATTTTTCAACATGTCAGAGAGTGATCAGAATAGACAAACGGAAACACGTGTGGTTCTGATTCCAACCGATGGAAGCCAACATTCAGATCGGGCCTTGAAGTGGTATTTGGATAACCTGAAGAGAGATAATGACTGCATCCGATTCTTATGTGTAATAGAACCAGTCTACACTACACCTGCTTTCAGCGTGATGGTGGATGCACCTCCGGTAAGTGATCTGAAGCATTTCATGGAAGAACGCATTGCAGAAGGGAAGAAAGAATGTAACCGATGTATTGAAATTGTGCGCAAAATAGGCGCGCAAGCCCAAGGAATAATACGAATTGATAACAATGCAGGACATGCCATTCTGAAAACAGCCACCGAGCACAATGCGAATATAATTGTGATGGGCAGTCGAGGACACGGTTTGCTTCGACGCACATTTTTAGGCAGCGTCAGCCAGTACATCCTGCATCACGCCCATATTCCAGTCGCGATCATTCCACAAGAATCAAAAGATCACCAGTAATACATGAACTAAAGAATGAATTTCTGAAAAACTTTCTATCATTTGAACATTTTGTGTTGATCCTTCAATAATTAACTTGATTTTTAAAAACTTTCTGGGGTTTGGGTTAATTCTATTCGAATAGTTTTCTTAATTAACACTGCAGTATGGCCGTAGTTTATTTTTTTACCTATTTTTCAGTCAACGTAGCTTTCAGCACGTCAGTTACAGAAGGATAATTTGCAACACATATTAGTAACAGATCGTTGTACAACTACCTTTAGTGCCTGCTAACTTTGGTGTTACCCAGAGATGTTGTATTTTTAGCTTGCTCCTAGTAGGTATTCAATTGGTAATCTACCGTGTAAAATATAGCATCTCCTTGAACTTTGAATACAGAACATGTTGCATAAAGTTGAATGGAAAGTGCACTATCAGTTGGAAGGTTGAAAGGACAGAGTTGATTGGATATGTGAGAACTTGAATATGCACTTAATATTCATTTTACTTGTGATTGACTACCAATTTTGTACACAAATATGATGAAACCTGCGTGAAGGATCATGGTGTCCGAATTCTATCATTACAGATTGTTAAACTTGTAGGGTAGAATCTTACTTTGAATTATACTAGAAGTTCTGAATCAATATTGGTAGTTGGCTTGATTTTTAAGTTATAGTGAACAATGAAGCTTTCCTAGTTTCTCAATTACTTATGCAACATTGAGACGGCTAAAAACGTGGAACGAGATTAAATGAGCAAGGAACTTTACCCGTCTGCAAGCATTCTTTTGGCGAAATAATAATGGTGATGTGTGCATTGTGTTCATGTCTTGTTAAATTCATTGTTTCACTTTTAACTTTTACAAGTTAGACGTTAGACACAATGCACCGAAGAACCACAGTTGTATCAAAAATTGTGACAGATTTAAGCATGATGAATGTACACAGTACGTAATCTGTCGTGGTGTGTGTGTGTGTGATGGAAATGCTTGTGGGTCCTGAATGCCAGTAGAAATAGTCTTCGAATGATGATGACACAAGGACTCTAGAAATATCACCTGGATACTGATCATATCAGCGTCGCACTTTAAAATGCTCTTATAAAATGGGTAACAACAAGTGGGATTTTGAATGAGGAGCGAAAATTAGGCATGCATCTGCGAAGATATGCTGGTTGAATGGTATCTGAGTCTCTGCGGGCGCTGTAGAATGTCTGGTTTTCATATACCCAAAATTAGATGAAAAATACGACAAGACAAATAAACAATGTGTTTTGTATACGTTTATTATAACCAACAAATTAGCATTTTTTGCGGGGCTTTCAAACCGGCCTTGCATACAATTAATTTCTCCAAGAGTAAAATGCATCAAATATTTTCGGATCAACTGAGGTCAAATTTGGACGTGCACTTTCGAACGAAGTACGAGATACCGGGACTTGTAGTGAAACGTTTGACCCAAAAACTTTTGCTAGTAAACTGGATCGTATGTCAATCAATTAAGACGGACAAGAAAAATCGTTCAGCCGACAAATTGTAACTCGATGTCGGGACATGTTTATCATTTTTTAAATTTATGGTGAAATTATTGTAACAACTGAAAATTCGTGTACGAATAAAGTCAATTTCTTCTTCTTCTTCTTCTTCATTTGGTCACACGTTATATTGATTTGCGTGCTTACCTTTGCTTGCTATATTTTGCAAAAGGATTTTAGGTTTTCCACGATGTATAAATGGCTTAATTACTGTAAGCGATAACGTTTTTGTTCATGTTCGCGTTCGTGTGAATTGGTGTAAGATATACAATAAACCTAAGTAAATTTCAATAAAGATATCGCCATGTTTAATTCTCTTCTTGCTGAGAAGCATTTAATCTGATAAAGAATACTTAATCTCGGGTGATTATGGGCAATGGGTATCATTGTTTGCAAATGAAAACAGTGTTATTTCGTAATCGAGAATGCTCGTAAAGATATCTCCTAGGCTGCGCCTTGGCAATTGGGTTTAAACATAAGTCTCCGTTATCCGCATGCAGCGAAATTGGTTGAAACTCACATCCGGCAGTCTTGCATCTATTCGAGTGGGATGAATCATATCACATGTATCATTTCGCGCAACGGAACCTTTGAAAAACACTAGCCATACGAGCGTTAGTGGCTTGTAAAAGGTAAATTGGCGGTATAGAAGGTAGCCTAGATAGGACCTTACACAAACCTCAAACGCATTCAAATTATTTTACTACATAAACCTGTCGTGAATTTTGCTACGGTTCAACGCGTTTAGATGCTCACGTCTCGTAGGTTGGCCACATTTTGTACCCAGCGATTAACAATTAATGTGCGTTCTATATACCATGATTATATGTGTCAATGCCAAAAAAATCATCTGGATCACCAACTTATCGCGTCTATCTTATTCATACAAGCAAACGTTTGACCTAATTATGAACTAACACGGTGCAAAATGCGTTGCCCCGACAGGTGCATGACCTGCTCTAAACCGGTTGGCGCAAATGCTAGAATTATAAAATGTCTTTTGTGTTCTGTTAAATTACACGGCAAATGTGATAAACTAACCAGTCAGAAGTTGTTAAGAATATTTATAACCCTGATTATTCCGTGATCTGTTACCTCTACATCCAATGTAAAGTTTTATCTAACACAACACTCTGATCGAAACGTCGAATTAACAACCAGATTGCAAATGTCAGTGAGTCTAATTTCGACCAAAAATGGAACAATTAGAACACAACCTCCAATGTATTAAGGAAGTTCCTTGACTTCAACACCTGTTTCATCAGCAAGAAGCACGTGTTAGCAGATTTTATGGTTACAAGTTAACTATTCCACACTCTAGATCAAATTGTCGAAGGTTCTTTTTTGCTGTCGGAGTTTGTTTTATATAGAACTCTCTGCACCCACATATCATTTGTGCATCAAGCCTGAACATGTTCAAGGCTGAACTTGACAGATATATGTTGACCAAACCCAACCATGCATCTAAATACATCTATATTGATAAAAACGTTTTTGCATTCCTATATTTTTGACCTATGGTTACTGTAAAGTATTTGCTATTTGGATCATTAAAACTTTGAATTACTTTGAATTAGCATGAACCAAAACGATCGTATGCCTGCACCGTTTCTAATACAAATGAGTCTATTCAAATTTGCCTATCTGCAGGTACAAATGGTCGCGTTTCAAAACATGTCTCAAAGGAGTTGGTGGCGACTGGCGCACAGTGTACAATCACCCCTAAGCGTGATTTTCATCAATGTAATGGAAACGAGAGCCATCTTACTAGTGGAAAGCCTGAAGTACGATAAATATGAAAGAGTTCAAGCTGATTGAACCCTTATCATTCATTCGGCTAAAATGTACACCAACTCAACCGAATCTTGACATTTCAAGACTGCTTAAAATGACGGTTAGCTCTTAGGACGATTAAGGAAAGATCTTACTATCCGCTTTTCTTACTCGTTGAGAGAGTACAAAGACCATTGCAAGAATCTTAGATGACGTGCTCTGGTGATTAAAGGTCGGAAACTATAAGCAGCAAGCTTAAACTAAACAAAGGGACGGTCGAAGTTTTATCCATTTGGGAGCCCAAGAAGCTCGCGAAACAACTAATGAAGCAGTGCGCGAAAACACGATCAGCTACAATGGAGATTCCTTCGTGAAATACTTGATCTGCCTGATGTGACTGTGGTGGATACGTTCCGCATCCCAAAATTTACAGAATACAAAAACATCGGTCCTGAGACCTTTAAAACAACTTTCTTACGTATAGATATGCTGGACACGGTCGAAGCTAGTTGGAAAAATACCAGCATGCTAATACCACAAGAAATTAGACTAAGCGTAGCAAAGATTCTTATAAGACAGTTGGAAGCAACACAACCTCAAACAGATACACCACTAACTCAATCAATCTCTGACGCTTCAGAAAATAAATGCTACTAAGACTTCATATCAATTTATCAATACAGAAAAACTACACAACGATCAGGTATCTTCGAGAACATAAAGCCCTCGAATACCGACTACCTGCTTTGAGCTGTGAGAACAAGTGATGCCAGCATTATGGCTTTAAGTGATGCTATTAAAAACGCAATTAACTGCCAACCGGAAACCAGCAACGTACATGAGTTCTTGGCGTGGTTAGAACTCATCTCTGATATTCAATCTAAGTAAGCTCCACATTTGTTCTCATGAACTCAAGAACAAATCACGATTTAAAAGTGAGAAGCAAAACTCGTAAGTGGTTACAGGTCCGAAAGTTTACTTCGCAATAGCAACGACAAAACGCATCATCTGAAACCAGTGAAACATTTCGTTTACTGTGGAAAAACGTAAACAGTTTTGTCATCCAAGACAAGCTGTACTACCAAAAACAAATATTACGCATGACGGAGTTCAACCCCAAAATTCTATATCGCATGGTTAACGATCAAGCTAATGTGAAACCAGGAGTTGCGGCTGTAAATACGTCAACAACAACTGCTTCAAAAACTGCTAGAACATCAGCCCTTTTATTCATATGCATTCGGTCCGATAGAACATTTAATTTACATCCCAAATCAGTCTATTTCAACCACGGTTGCCCTGGTGGAAATAAATGTCAAGTCGGAACGCGTCCTACATGTATTATTCCATCTGAAGACAAGATTTTCTCTTGATGGTGACGGAATTACTCAGGCTAGGAGCACTTGAAAAATAAAAACCACTCACATGCTTGCTTTTATCAGCCCCTGGTAAATTGCGTGATTGGAAATGTGGAATAATCATTCCTACTTATACAGGATGAAACCGTTCAGATGTTTTTAATGAACAACCCGTTACTCTGTTACCTGTAATTTCCAAACTAATTGAACACCTTATGATTGAAGATCTAATGAAACATTGTGAAAACAATCAGTTGTGTTCAAAAATAGCACAGATTTAGAGAGAATTATTTCTGCTCATCAAATCTATTAATAACTCTGGACGATTTGACCCAAGTGGTAGACAAAGGGCAGGCAATTTATGCCTGCTACCTCGATATTTTCAAGGCATTTGATTGTGGTAATTACAAAATGCTACCAGAGAAGCTGGAAAAGCTTAACATCACTGGAAAGATGTGAAATTGTTCAAGTGATTGCCAAAGAGACCTCACTACCTAGGCACGTGCTGATAGTGCACTAGCTAAGCCAATCGCAGCCACTAGCTGAGTTCCCAAAGGTTCAGTCCTTTGTCTGACCCTCTTTCTGGTCTATGTCAACGAAACACCGGAAATATTTCGCTGTAATATATCGTTATTCGCGGACGACTCAAGGTTATGGGGTTATGTACGTAACTCAGCATTCTGTTTGATATTACAGAAAGATCTTGCCACGCTCTAACTTTGGCCGGTAAAGTAAAAAACTACCTTTTAACCTTAACAAATATAAGCTCCTGAATGTTGGGAAGTAAGTTGAGTTCACATACATGATAGGTTTAAACGTCTTTGAAAAGTGCAGGGAAGAAAAAGATTTCGGTTTGGATATGACAGTTTAAAAATCTCATTTCAAACAACCACTGACTTCACGAATGCATCACTCGTCCTCAATCTACTCAAACTGGAATTTGGGGATGCTCATTTGCATGCATTTCCATTTGGGAAATTTTCTCCCAAGATATTCCTATTGATCATGAATACATACCTGAGACCAGTCATGGAATACACCAAGGTTTCACAACAAGTGGTTATTGCACCACTTGGGGATATCAGACGCATTCCGTGGGTTGCGAGATGATTTTTCACTTTATTCTTGTATTGCGTGTTGCCATTCTCTGTCGGCCAGTTCTCAATTTTTTTATTAAATAACAACGAAAGAAAGATACGAAAGATATAGAACTTTCGCAGCGAAACTATCACCGCTTGAAACATTAGTTCACAGCATCCGAAATATAACTTACGAAGAAAAATTAGCTCACCTGAATTTGTTCGACTTTTCCTATGCACGAATAATAGGAGACCTTATCCTGTATTACAAAATGTTTCCATAAAACTACAAATTTTATATTCTTTTCGTGCATTTTTTTCCTGAAAATTTGAGTAGTGAAATTAATATTTGCTGGAAATTTTTTCTTACATATAAAGCTATTTTTCTTTTTCTCTTTCCTTATATTCCAAATCATCTCTTACATGGAGTCATCACGCGGAGGAATACGCTAAACTATCGGATTAATGATTGTACACTGGTAATGTCACATTCTAGCCAAAACTTTAAAAATTATTTTATTCTATCTCCATGTCTGTTTTACTTGATGCTGTTTAATTTATACCATTATTCACTCAATAAATTTCATACATTCAAAAGTAAATTAAACGAGTTCTAATGTATTAATTCTTTTCCCGACTACGTATGGAATACGTATATTCATCGTGCTTGTCTCCAGTTGTATTTCAATTTTCACTATCCCACGGTTTTTGTTAAGCGTAATGATTTTTGGACCATAAAACACCTTGAATTATCTTGAATGGAAGCGGCAGCTTTAGTATAAATCTCCGAACCACGCTAGGTCAACTAATCTTTCCTCCAGATGATGAGATATCTGGATGTGTTGGCCGTTAAAACGTATTACGGCCAGTGTTTAACTAATAGTATCGTAATAGTTTCATTGCTGTACTGATTGGCGCAGTCATCCTATACAGCATTTCTGGCACAAAATTTAACTTCACGTATTGTTAAGTAACAGTGTTGCGCACAAAAGTGCTGTAACGATCAAATACGCGACTTCAAAGACCGTTCAGATTCCCTATCCAAAAGACTGAACGAAAGTTTTGTTGAGCAAAAATAATAGTGCACGGATAGAACAATTGGCTACGAGGTGCGGAACAATTCTTCAACGCATCGAAGAGTGTCAATACCGCTGGACCTCATACAAGAGTTGTGCGACATTCAGCTGCAATTCATAGAGAAAGTCGCCATCCATCAAATCAACAGTTTAAGCTCAGGAGAATCAGTTGAAAATTCAGCGAATTACTTCGAAGAATTTTAGTCGCATCAAGAAAACGAAGACAAATTCGACTGATTGATATTGGAAATGCACACAGAAAATGCTACTAAAGAACTTGAGTTCCAGTATCCCCAGGAATTATGAGTTGTAAACAGAAATTGAATCAAAGCTGCAGTCCGACCCCGCCATTAAGTTACAAAATGTCAGTTGAGAATGTCAGAGTGTGGCGAAGCGTAAACCCGAATCAGGAATGAGAGCACGACATACATTGTTTTCAATCTCAACCGCAGATCCTGTTCAATATGTTTTATATATTTTTATATGTTCCATATACCTTGTCATCCTATGGTTATTGTTAAGCTTAATGCTTTTTCTACCATACAATTTTCTAAGTTCTGAGTTCTGAGGAAAATCAGTAGAGAATTAACTGGTAACAGAATACGATGAAAGAAGCCCCGTGATATCATGTCTGAATTTCGACAGAAAGGGGATCTTGAACAGTTTAATCAGAAGCACTATGTAATCAGTCGTGTGAAAACTGTTGTTCCGAGTTACGCTTACCGGCGGTTTATAAAACTGTTGACTGCCAGACAGCAGCAATATAATTACAAAATCGAACCTCAGTTGAACAAACACCGTGGTGCGAGACCGAAAATACTTTGTAGTGAGGATCAAGTTTATGTACAGAACATACGTCACCAACAGAAGTACTGGATGCCAGAAGCAATATTTAAGAAAATTCGAACTAAAAAGTACATCTCAGACAACGATACGGAAATTCGAAGTACACAAAAGAACCATCAAACATATTCCCACGAGAAATCCTCATAAAAAGAGAGGCTCTACCAAACAGCCTCATCAACCATTCAGCAACGCGTTACCTGACGCCCTCAGAATCCGGCCAAACGTAACCAGCTTAGCTGTCAACCCACAATGTCCAAGCCGTCAGTCACACGTTTCGTTTTCTTTCAAAGGGGGAGGTTTATTATAAACGGTGAACGAACTATCGATCAAGTATCGATCAATATCGATCGTAAGTACATAATGTGATTATCGTTCACTGTACAGACTTTCTGTTATTCATTCATTCGTTCAGTACACGAGTTCAGTTACGGTTGTATTCTGTCGAACCCAAGGCTGGTCCAGTAGTAGCGCATCAAAGATATAACAAAACTACAAAGAATGTTCGCTTATTGAAGATTTCACTTAGACTATGTGGTGTAAGTTTGAAGAAGCTAAGTAAACTGTCAAGCATTAAAAATGTGGGAATGATATAGAAAATGTAAACGACCACACTGATAAATTACGAACTTTAATTAAAATGGCGATTTCAATAAATAACTCTTATATGATAACAAATCTGGCGATTATTCGTGATAACTATTTTTAAGTCAATAGTCGAGTCGATTCTGCAAGGCAACCATTCTTGTTTAATGTCCTTTCTTGAAATGCTATGGCGTTTTAGACCACGAACGTTTTTTCATCTTTTAATTAACCCGAATATTCTGCGATTCTATAACCAAAGGCGAAGGCCAATGGACGACCAAATCATTAGCTTTGAGAGTTGAGCGGACCAGCATAATACCATAGAAAAAAGTATTCATTATGCTTTATATGAACATTTTCAGGTTATATATCGATTAAGCGTGAAAAAATATATCGCTTCGCCAATTTCACAAAGTAAGATCAATAACCAAAGTGATGTGTTGCTCACATCCCCCGAAATTACACTCCACTTCGTGGTTCGTTGTACGAAACCTATGCAACAGTGGCATTCAAGTATACACTTGAAATCAATAACCTTTTCGTCTCAAAAGTTACTCTTTTGATGAAACCATCAAATAACGAAATGGCAATCAGTCAGATATTCTGTTCAACCCAGACGAATGTTGATGACCTACTAAAATATGATCAACGTCTGAAATTTTATCGATTTTGCAACGAATGTTGTCAAAACTGGTTTTGTGTCCGTACGCGTGACACAGTCAACATGGACTTTGGGTTTGTAAAGTTTGTTGTGCTCTAGAGATACCGCGGTCGACAGCGTGTTTGTGGCACGAGTTCAGTCTTGACACCGAGTTACAAATAGCAATCGGGGCCAGACATACGACTGGGTTCTACATCGCAGATACAATGCGAATCGGCAAATAGTTGCAACAACTATGGTGGTAAGAAAATAGCAATATCTTAAGGTAAAATGAACGGATGATCGCTGCCATAGTGATGTTCGAGATGAAAATAGGATAGGTTTTGATTGATTTGTAGAATAAAATGAGCTTTTGCTTGCTTGTTGTGAAGTGGGTAGGAATTATCGACCAGAATATTATCACTAGATCGATCACAAGAAGAAAATGGTTGTTTCATAATGAATTCCAACATGCTTTTGTAGAAGCTTGAACTCGCGCGAGAAATAAATATAATACGCTTTTCAATTCAATAAAATAATTCGAAATGAGTGTTTGAAAGTTTTTAGAAGAACAGCATAAAATATTAGGTAATAATCAAGAGAGGATTAGGTGAGTGATTAGCTTAAGCTAAAGGCAAGATAGCGAAAACGAAACCGTAAAGTTAAAGCCGATGTACTTTATTGAGTAATTGATAAAATTAGTTTCAACTTTTAGACCCAAACAATAGTGTGAAATTTCGATTTATCCAAAAGAACTGTAAAAGCATGTCAACAACCTCCGAAGTGTTAGAATAGCAATACTGACACTGGTCTCTCCTCGTGGCATAGTGACTTCATATAAAGATTGTGCAAGCGTTTTTCGACAACAATTTGCATCAGCAATCTCGCAAGTATTGATACATGTGCAGTTTCTAAACTCAGCTGCTTCTTGTCAAATCTTCACGTGGTGTGATTCCTCCTAATGTTGTTAAAGCAAAATTAATGACAACAAAGAAAACAACTTCACCCGGAATAGAACATATGGACAGCAACCTCTTACATAACCTGTCCTCCGAATTGGCAATACTGGCGTCCGACCTGTTCAGGATACTGCTTGAATATAGCTTCGTGCCTAAAATTTGGAAAACTTCCCTGATTAGTTCGAGCTGCAGTTTTGGTGAAAATAAAGAATCCATTAGACTATCATCCAATAGATTTGATACAATTGCTATCCAAAGTAATAAAGTCCAACATAGCTTATGCTTTGCGGAATCACTTTGAGAACAAAAACCTAATCGCTGATGCATAGCATGAATTGAGGAAAACGATCTTGCCTGAAAAACTTGGTTAGAAAACGAAGCCTGGTCTGAGGTACTGAATGCTGGCCACTCAGTACACCTAATATATATATATATATATAATATATATTATTCTCAAGATCATTTGATCATGACAATTACGAACTACTCATGCCGAAACTCCTAACCTACGGAATAGATGGCATGCTCCACACATGGAAAATGAAATGGCTGATTTCCCGTGAGATGTACGTGCGATTCAAATCTGAGATATCCGAATCAATTAAACTTGATGCGGTGTCCCACAAGAATCGATCCTCGGGCCGCCATGGTGTATCTAATACATATAAACGACTTACATGCAAGTGTACAGTCGCTAGTGCTTATTTTCGTAGATGATGCGAAGGGTTGGTGCACGATAAACTCTACCACTGACGTACAGAACCTGCAACGGGAACTGGAAATGATGTACGCCGGGTCCAAAGATAATGAAAAGCCACTGAATGACACGAAATGCAGCATATCATTGCTCAACAGAAAATTGAACAACGAACACTACATAAGTCGAAGTGATATTTAACCCGCCTCTTTCCAGAAAGATCGTTTGGTGAAAAGAGATAATCAGGTTTTGGAAACTGCACAGTGCAGAGCGACAAAGCACGTCTTTAAGCTTTCTAATTATCCACCGGAAACACGTCTTAAAAAATTTCAATTGCCTTTAGCTTAATACATAGAAAAAGGATGAGCACTATTCTTCATTTGGACGGTCTTAAATCAATTAAACCGTCCACGCAGACATGTGTTACACCTTCCTCACAATACACATAGGCGTTTTCACCCTTCTTAACTCTACCAACAGCATTGCAGGTTGAACTGCCGCAAATACGCATTCTCAATTTGCGGTGTACAATTATAGAACAGTTAACCTACTCACATGGTACAATCTGAAACCATTGACGTTATAAAAATCATCAGATATCCATATGAACAAGTATGTGTTTATTTTTATCAACAATCTTTAACAATACTTTTTTTGACATCCCACCCGATGTACATTTCTGTGAGTCTTGCAAAGCATAGTTTTGACACCCGCATGCTATCTATGAATGAGTACACTAAGTAATCTTAATCATTTAATTAAATTTTGATTATCGCCATTCTAAGGTTTATCCTAAACTTAATACATACATAATTAAATATGGTGAATCCCCTTAAATCACTCAAGTCTCGCAAAAACAAAATCATCAAATTTATCAAACGTCTTGACCGCTTACGTAGAAGGCATTGTGTAAAGCGTCGTCTGCCTGCTGGGGAGGAGCATATACGGCTCTTGGCTGCTGAATGAAGATTTCGCCGCTGGAGTGCAACTGATGCCCAACGACCGAGTTCCGCCTATCGCTGCAAGCGCTGAGATTGTTCTTCCCGAGTCGGACTGTTTAGTCATTCGAAAAGATGTGGATAATGAAAATTCATGTGATTGTAATGTATATCCATGGTCGACATCGACCGAATGAGGCCAAAAATAACGACAACAAAAATTCATGACACACAATATACCATGTTGCGTGCTACTCACAAACTTCTGCCGTAATTTTGCTTTCGTTATAAATTAAACTTACTTGCAGTGTCAAAAAGAACAGGGTTGACAACGCTGCATCTTAGCTATAAAAAAATTCTAGTTGATTTGCTTGTCGTAAAGTACGTCGAAATGGAAACATTTTTAATTTGACTTCACAAACAATCATTGAGTATCATAACTAATATGATTATTACAATCAATGTATGGTGTAACAACATTGTTTTGCTGTACCTGATATTAATTGACCTTGACACACTTCCCGTTGATTTGCGTTCCGTGATTACTTCGCTGTACCTTCGTGCACGTTTTGGCTACCGCGATAAATCTCCTATCTGTGATTTTTCTTCTACATAATTGGGGACATTATTGTAATGGTCAGTCTATTACAAATAGGTGAGCCCGACGTGATGCACTAATCCGTCGTGTACTACAATTGGCGAGCCCAATATTCACACACACTTCGCGAATTTTTTCCGGTACATCATTTTTTAGCCGATTTACATCGGAGTTATTTCAGGTTAATATTTTTACCTCCCTTCATCACGTTTTACATCAGTATGCCATATGCTTCACATAACTTAACTTGTTGATCAATTCACAAGTCGGGTCAGAACACATTCTCAGGGCAGACAGTTTACCGTGTTTACTGTTTAAAAGCCCCTCGTTCATCAGTGAACAGATCCGCGGGTAGGTTTTCTCCTAGAGAGACTACGCACCAATAATATGTCAGTCTGTTCACGACTGACATACTAGATATATATCAGGTGTCACAATTCCTACCTTTACAATGCCTGTGATTGAGTGGCCACTCTCCCTCGATCTCAGCAAAATCGCTGCAGTGCAACTACCGATGTGGACATCGAACAACTCAGGGACGCCTATTCTCTCATCACACCTCTCCCCTTGCCCGATGGCTTGGGCAATATCATTTGCGTCTTATTGCAAAGCGCTTTCCAACTACTGACCCCGTCTGCGTTCAGACGGCGCATTATTCATACCGTACGCAATCTTTCCCATCCTGGCACTCGTGCTTGCGTTAAGGTTCTTAAGGGAAAATTTGTATGGCCGGAAACCAGTGGGTACGTTTAGCATGACACTATCATGGCAACCCCACCATATTTGATAATAACCACTTGTACATCGAGTATTTACCCACAATCCGTCATTTTCACAGCGAGTAGGCACATCTGCCAATTATGCAGCGGGTATATACACGTTATTATCGCTTGGTATATCGTGAATGTTTTTGTGCCTCTTCACTATAACTCGGTCGTGGGCCAGAAACCCATGCACCAAGAGTTTTTTCTCTCACCTCTCACGGTAACACATGCACCTCCTCAGTTTGAAACCGTGACAACACACGCCACCCACGATCACCGCGCTTGTTCCGACCATCCACCCGCTAGCCCGAAATACACTCATCCTTCGTGGATCAATCCCTTCCGGTAGCAAATGCACCTCACGCTGTGGGAAACGTGGCGACACGCCACCGCCACGGGGATCGGCGGACGCTTGTCGCCATCCTACCCTTAGCCCTCAACCATTGAGCACACAAGCCCAACACAAAACGCCATCAGACAAGGTCCTTACACGCACTACCCAACACCACTACTTTCTCCAGGCAAGTGCCGTTTGAACTCACCCTGGAGTGCAGGAACTTCTAACTTCTCAGCACGGCCACTATGTGTTCGAAGCATCTGGTTCTTTCGTTTCCAGCCTACGTTATTGCCGCCTACAATCTGCTCCTACTACTGGGTCCTACTAGGAACCAGCCAGACGGAGTGATCACAGCTAGCACCAATTTTCCCCCATGTGATTCGGCTTAGTACTTATATCGGTTTCTCAGTTGTTTCATCTACCCTGGTCCCACCACCGACAATCAACCCCCGCCATCAGTGCCTGGCTGACTCAAAGGAGAACTGTTTTTCCTGAGGAGACTATGGTCCAGCCTGGACGACCTAACACTGGCGTTGGCCCGTTCAAGATGTCAGTCCTGTTCATAATTTCTTCTTCTACCATACTTCGTGGAGGGCGTCGGTGTAACAACTGTTTACTGGTCCATATTAATTAATCTTGACACCTTCCGTTCATATGTATCGTTTTCCGTGATTGTTCCGCTGGAACATTCGTGCCGTTTTTGCTACCCGCTGATAAATCTTCTCCATGACTCCTGCGCTTTTTTCTCCAACATACTTGAGGGACTTATTGTAGGTCATTCTATACAAAGTCTTTTTCGATGATATACAACACTGCCTTTTATGAAAATGCTTTAAAAATAGATTGAGTGTTCTAATATTATATCACACTAAGGCATTGAATTTCACTTTCGTCACAGTGGCATTATTTCATGCAATTAACTGTAAAATTTAATGCCGGCAATCGAAATTCCTTGTAAATAAAGCAATCAAATAATACAGATGTACAAAAGAAACTTAGTCTATTTCTGACGAAGACTACAATCGAGATCGCCAAATGATTACATCCTATATGATGGAAACGAATCGGTGAATAGAACATTGACACAGCACTGTGACAATAATTTTTATTTTCAGCGACGCACTTCTACTACGTTGCTGGCTAAACAATTTAAAAGCACCAGCGAGTTACCTTAGACACTTTCCGGAATTTCGATAGCTGGCTTGTCCATCTAAACTTCCTGACGATCAGAATACCAGACACATTTAAATATTTATTAAAACGCTTAAGAATCATCTACATTCAGCAATAATGGAGTTTATTCAAAGCTCGTAAATGTATGCGTCTTTGTGTAAGACCCTCGGTCATTAGTTAAGGTATTAAAGTATTACTTTCAATGTGACACGTCGCAGAATATTGTGGACATAAATTTCTTGACATCCAGGTCGAACTTCCTTGCCAGTAAAAGCGAATTTTGTTAACACGAGTCTAAGTTGATTGAATGATAATAAATCCTCTCAGTTAGTTTAATATTATTCCACACTCATTGTGCTCAGTCTTGCATAGAATATTCCGCAATAGGTATATATTTATTCAGTATACGTGCTGAGGATTCCTGCGTGGAACACCAGAATATTTTTTAGAAGATCCAAGATTTAGCATGCTTCATTATACTATGTATCACAACAATGTCGTGTCTGGAGGTTACAGGACATCAAGCCTCAATGATTTCATTCAGTGATATTTCATACAGGATGTTGAATGTCGATGAATGTGCTGCACCGTATAATCTTTCCAAGAACAACAAGCAAATCATTTGTTTGAAACAAACTATATATGGTTCACATTTCCCCGTTTAATAGGATAATTAAATCAAGTGTCCTAATATGCTTTTATATTCTAATATAACATGAAAAAATGTATGAGAATAGGGTTTTATATCTTCTACTATATAATTCGTATACAACAAAAATGAAGCGTTTTAAGCACCACGTTTACCTTTCTCCCAAGAAAGAAGCGGCTCAGAATGGTTTGAAAATTTCACTTTAACAAGCTCTTACAACATCGCCTTCATTCATATACTGACTTACTGTAACCCTTTAAAAATTGAGATTTTATCAACTTCCCAAACTTTTGACTGATTTGCACTCCTGAAATAGTTTAATAAATTCTCGTACCCCTTTAAGAAAGACTCGATAGAAATAATCACTGTATGAACAAAAAATACGCTGGAAAATTGACAACAAATAAGCAGAAAATGACAACACCTAATAAAAGGCAAATAAGGGAAAAGCATCTCACTGTCTCGCACCCCTGGTTGAGAAACCTTGAACAACGGGATAGATCCCACCAAATACAGACAAAATATTTCGACGTCCTATTATGTGTTTCATCACAGTATGTGAAGTAACTGAACAACTAATCACCCTTTGCCTTATGCGCACAGATGAACAATACCCAAACATGTTACAGCATCACCAAAACAAACACTGAAAAATCAATGAGTATTATATGACATCGGTTCGGTATTAGTAAAACAAATAACTGTTGTGTGCAGAGAGGAAGTATACTACGTAGTACAGTACTGATATCGCAATTCACAATATGATGTGAAACAGATGAGAAACAATTACGTATTTGAAGTGGAAAGAATTCGCAACAAACGCTACGTTTATCATTTACATTGTGTCTCATTGAGAAATGAGTTTTCGAAGTTGTTGTTATGCATCTGATAAGTAGATCGGGTGCTACGTACTTTATGGTGATGAATATCCGTAGAAAAATAGCTAATGGAGTCAAACTCCCGTGCATTTTGGTTTATAGTAGCAGTAAAGTTAACTAAATAAAACAGAATTAAAAATTACCAAACAAAACGCGACGCAACATTTCAGTTAAACTCACATTGTACACTCATGAATTGCAGTTAGCGTTCGAGTTTAGTTGCTGATTTCTGATGGCCTCATTCATTATCGAATAATTTGAAGTGGTTACGACCTAACTTTTATTTCTTAGAGATCAATAACTTGTCATACCATCCGGAACACTGCGAAGTTTTTTTGAGGTTTTTATGTGATCGTCTTTAATACTGGCAAGGATGCCAACATCCATGTGAGCATAGACGAAAAACAGTCCCACAAGACTTATTTCGTTAGTACTTTACACCTTTATGCGGCATTCTTCAAGATACAAGAATTTATGGTCAAAAGGATAATACCTTCTGAAAAACTGTAAAAATGTTGTTGTGATAACAGTTTTAGTAATGTCTCTATTCGCAACAGAGATTTAATAATCAAGTTTAGTAAAATCTGACTTGCTGCTCAAGGTTTTAGCAAAACAAAACAAATTTCGAATGAAGTACTTATCTAAAAATATTACGCGGCTCATAGCGCGGTAATCACCGCATTGTCGGTAGTCTATGGTGCGATTTTTATTTTTCATATGAGCATTGAAGCTGAATAGTTGCAAGAAAGGCGATTGTTAACAATTTGTGGTATATGTTCAAAATCGGTCTTAGGTGATATCAAATTATTTGTAAAAAGCGTCTCTGGTGAAAAAGCTACTCGGACCTTTATTGACAACCCGATTCATTAACCCGCGTGTGACAGTTGTGATAAATTTGGCGGGCTGATTCGAATTATAATCGAATATGAGTACGGCGAAGCGGTATTTCGATTGTTAATGGGAGTAATAGACGATTTAGCAGTAGGGCACAGAGTAGTATCCCATTAAGTGAGAAGCGTCTGCAGGATTCCATAATTGAAACGGATGTAGCAAGATAATTCCATCCTTCATGCTCCTCTATGCTTCAAATAAGCAACTTCAAAGTCCTTTCAAAATTTACAAGACAAAAATGTCCCACCAAATGTTGTATATACTGGCTCCAGTCAGCGGCCTTATACATTCATAGATTTATTCATATATGATGTCTGGGTGAAAAATCTATGTATTAAAATATTTGCGTGGTACGTTCAAGTTGGTTTTATTTCCCACGCTGTGATTAAATATTACGAAATTTTGCCGATTCTGTGAAATTGTAATCTATATTACCTGCACTACTAAGATATAAATATCTATTCCATATATCTTCATTATGGCTCACATTACTTTTCCATGCTTAAAGGCTGGCTGTGGGAAGCAAGTAGCCAAAGGTTTTGAGTGTTGTACATGCCGACGCTGGGCGCACCAAAAGTGCTTTAGTATACCAAAAGACCATTACACCATATATGCAGCCCATACATGGTTCGAATTTGTCTGCATGGAATGCAATGAAGTTGCACGGGAGGCTTATCGTAAGCAAGTTTCCCAATTACTCGCAACATTGCAGGCACGAACACAAAGATCTTACGCGCAAGTTGCAGCATCGCAAAAACCAATCTTGCATACGCCAGCGGAAGTACGAAAATCTGCGGAAGGAAGTCAGGGTAAGACTAACAACAATGTTGTTAGTCAGCGTAAGAAAAAGAGCCAGCCAGCTGAAAAGTTACCGCGCTCCCCAACAAGTAAGAAAACCGAGCCGCGTCTCGGTAATTTAGCGACGATTAACTCGCAATTGGCTATTATCCGCAGCGAATTGCGAGCGTTGCAGAAAAAGACACTTTTTCCGAGAAAAGTTTGAAAACCAGGACCAGAAACATTCTGATCCACAACGAGCAAGAGCCTTTTATACAGGAGGCTAAAGCACGACGCAGTTTAGATCGCAAATGCGTACAAAATTTATTGCGTCTGGCAGACCTTAAGCCCAATCTACTGATAGTTCGGGTACACAGAATCGGTCTGTATAAGAAAGGAAACCAAGCAAGGCAAATCTTGGTGGAATTCAGAAACCACAGAGACAGATACCTCTTTCTCTCTAAAGGCGACCGAATACATACAAATACAAATGGTTTGTATAGATTGGTGCCAGATATCCGCCCAGCTTCAGCAAATTATTTTGCGTTCCAGCGTTCGGATAGCAAAGTAGCAAAACCGAAAAGCAACCCAGATAAGCGCCGATGGAATAACTCCGCAACAGCGGATATTTCAATCAAGAACGCTCAAGTGCTGGTAGAAAATATAGGGGACGAATCTTGGCTAAGTTGTGATGCAGCAGACGAAAGCCTCGCTTCGTATGTGCTCAACGCTTCTGCATTAAGAACCTCTACACCACAACCTTCCAGCGACGTAGATTCTCCAAACCACACTAATTTGGACATACCAAAAAACTTGGCAATACCTCGGGTTTTGCGCCCGAGGGTTGTCCGAAATTAGGCGGGGTACATCGAAATGCTAGGAGCATACTATACACAAATGCTTGCAGCGTGCGTAGTAAATGGCTGGAATTAACGATTTGTTGAGAGATATTGAAAAGGTCATTAAATGGTCACAGGATTGGGATCTTCCTCTGAACTATAGTGAATGTCATCTGTTGTCTGCAGCAGTGGACAGAATTACAGTAACTGCGAATAACAGTAGGATCGACTTTCAATCTATTCAGAGGATTAAGGATTTGGGTATAGTCGTAACAGCGGACTTCCAATGGGCTGCGCAGTGTGCCACAGCTGCACAACGAGCTAGAGGAGAACTCTTTAGGCTTAAATCCGTTCTGACATGTCGAAGGCCGGAAGTGTTTATACCTTTATATACGGCGATTGTCAGGCCACATTTAGAATACTGCGTGCAAGCCTGGAGCCCCTTCTTTCGAAAGGACATATTACTACTAGAGAGAGTCCAACGACTGGCTAACAAAATGGTTGAAGGTATGTTTGTGAAACCCAAAGAAGAACGTATAATTTCTTTAGGTCTCTTCTCCCTTCGGCGTCGGCGTTTACGGGGTGACCTCATAGAAACTTTCAAAATCCTGTTCTCTCGACCGATCAACCCCTCAACTAGAGGACATACATTGAAGCTCGCGGAAAACCACAGCCGCCTGAATCTTAGGCAACACTTTTTTAGTGAAAGAGTGGTAAGCTTTCCACAGACGGAAATTCTGGACGCTCGATTTGCTTATCCCTTGGTGGCGCGATCGTCGAGGATATCCAAATCACAATAAAAAAATGCTTTGGCAGTGGTGGTTGCTTCTCTGCAGCTTTCCACCGAAAATATTCTGGACGCACGATTGGCTCGTTAGCCACATACTGTCCTGTGCAAACTGAACTGAACTGAACTGAACTAAAAGACCCAAAATGGTCATCAAGTGGTTTGTAGCATAAATTAGAAATTAAAGTATTCAAAATATAAGGATGATCGCAAACTGACCTCGCCTCCACTGTCGATAAAAAATTTAAAACCAATCCGACGATAAAATATGTGAGTACACTCAAATTTAAAACAACGTTGAAATGGCCTATGTAGAATGACTTGACAATCTTTTCGGATTGAACGTTTTTCTAGGTTAATTAAGGAAATAACTTTATTGGAAACATTAGTGAACTCTTGGTCATTCAGATTTATGAATTAAATTTATGAAAACTATGTTGTTAGAAAACGTTCAAGGAAACGTGCTAATAATGTGTTTTCATAAACTACACATAGGTGAAGAACACACTCAACCTTCACGAATAGTTAGAATCGTTTGCGTCTACTCGAATAACTCAGATCACCAGCTATTTTGGATTGCGTTATTTATTATTCGATAAATGTTTCACAAGAACAAGTTACAGGTGGAACGTTGAATTAAAAGTACGGAAAATCCAAAGTATCTTATACGATCTCAATGAAATGTCAGTAAAGCAAATTACTGAGTGGTAAATTCAAGATTTCAGATTTATGGTGAAAAAGCATATAGCTGTGCATTACCATATGATATACTTATGAAAGTTAAAAAACCGTAGTTTCAGGTTTGCGTCCTTGTGGTTCGAAGTTCAGTTCAGTTCAGTTCAGTTCCGTTAGCACAGGACGATATGTGGCAGAGTCGCCAATCGAGCGTCCAGAATACTTCCGGTGGTAAGCCAAAAGAGCGTCCACCACTTCGAATAGGAGGTTCAATATTCTTCTGGTATGACTTTGGCTGGAATGCAACAGAAAAACTCCCTCACCCAACAGGTGAGGAGAGACATTAGTGCGTTCCAACGACAAATTGAAGAACAACTATAAAATTAGGGATAAAAATTGGGAAACACAGAGCGCCAGATCGAGTCTAGTCTATCTTTGAAGCACGTTACTGATGTAGAACAAACTATCTCTTCGGGCAGACAGTTCCAATGATTCACTACCCTTTCGCTAAAGAAGTGCTTACGTGCATTAGACCTGACATGTTGCTTTGCCAGTTTCAGTGAATGGCCTCTAGTACCTACCATTGGCGCAAGAGCATACATATCAGCCGGATCGATAGAACTAAAGCCTCTAACGATTTTAAAGGTCTCGATCAGATCCCCACGTAGTCGCCTTCTTTTTAGCGAGAAGAGATCTAGACTCAACAGGCGTTGTTCATACGACTTCCCAGATTGCCCTTTAATCATACGAGTAGCTAGGCGCTGAACACCTTCAAGCGTGGCAATGTCCTTTTCCAAGTAAGGAGACCAAGCTTGAACGCAATACTCGAGATGAGGTCTCACTATCGCTTTATACAATGGGATGAAAACCTCCGGGGACCTGCAGGATAAAACTGATCGGAGGCGAAAGAGCTGGTTCCTAGCGCGTTGTGCAGCAGCTGCACATTGATCAGCCCATTTAAAGTCCGCTGAAACCGCAATACCTAAGTCCCGGACTTTTGATACCCCAGTTATCTCCAGTATGTTATCAGGTCCAGCAACCTGCAGCTTCGTTGCAGCTTTGGACAGAATATAGCTTTTTGAAAAGTTGACTGGTAGATCCCACATGGAAGACCACTTGATGACCTTTTCTATATCCTCAAAAAGATCCTGTTCGTTCAGCGATCCGAGTTGGAGTTCAATTAATTCCAAGTGTGAAATGGAATGGGTAAATGTCGACACATTTTAAGAAAAATTAGTTTTTTTCAAAATGTTTGTTTAAAACGGAGTCACTGAGGGGTTTCCAGTAAACAACAATTAGTGACTTTACAGATCGATAATAAATGCCTTGTCGCACGCTTAACGATCATTTATTTCACATTGACCCCAAAATAATCATGCGCTGAACTACAATGTGGGAGGTTGAACAATACATGACGATGAATCAAACAAATAGAACTCGTTAGATAACCTTTTCATACCAATTAATACGTACCGTGATTTAACAAATGATGCTGGTAGCAATTATTTCGGCAATCGTTTCCTAATATTAAGCAGATCATGTGCAATCATATTAGGGACATGATTAAATTAGTCGAAACATCTCCATGATATTTACTTAGCACGCAGGGGCTCAAATTGTAACACCTTAAGCATCAGCGTCCCCCAATAATCGACATCCGGTCAAAAGGATTTTCTGACGTCTTCAAGATTGAGACATAAGTCAATTAATTTCATTCCTGAAGTATTCGGCAGATTAAGGGTTCCTGAAATAGTGTTCGTTGATACTCAAGCAGGTATACATTCTTCAGTTATGTTGATGGTCATCGGTAAACCAGAATAAGCGTGTACTTCATGGGTCACTCCAGGCTGATTTTTCAGTAGTACTTGATATTTTTCGGAAATAAATATTAAAAAATTAATTTTAGATAACTTGAAAATTAATTGCTAAGAATAAATGATGGTAACAAGAAAAACATGATATTTATATCCATTAGGTGTTTTTAAAATATTCTATTCAAATATTGTTTTACTTAATCACATATTAAAAAAGTTCAAACATACTTATCCAACATTCTAAAAATCCATAACGATGGTTGCTTCGGTAAGTGTCTTGCAACAAAACATTGATTTATGGTTAGATTTACATCCTAATCGTTACTTACCGTATCATACGTATATTAAATTTAACTTAGTTTTCAATTTGAATATTTCGCATGATTTGAAACTGAAGTTTCCAGCACAAATGAGATGAATGAATCAAGGAGATCATTTCCATTCAAATAGCTCAAATAATTCATAGACATTTTCTCTTGTACAAAATCCTGTTCGCCAGTTATATCAAGCGTATCAGGTTTTTAATTTTTAGACCTTTGACAGCTGCCTGTTCGCTAATTTGCAATTCGTTTACCCAGCCTCCACTTGAAGTTATAATTTGAATTTCGCAATTCTAAAACGTGGATGGAACTCAACAAATCGACGTGGATTTCGTCGAAGCTATGCGAATGGAAACGTGGAATCGCGATGCAAGATATTACGGGCACGTTATCATCAACAGTTTCAAGTTACAATCATATAAATGTTTTAGAACGAGATTTTATGCAGATTCACTGAGAAAGCGAGACGAGTATGCCCTAGGGGTTCCCTCATTTAACCTTTTTTATATTTTGAATTTACAAAAGCTTTTGATTTTGTGGTATGCATATTTCATGTTTTTTTTCAACGCAGGCTGCACAGATTTTCAAGGAACTGACGCTAAAGGATGCATCAGCATCCTTGAGTAGCGAGTTAGAGAAATTGGTCGAGACTATACCTGTTAACGAAAGTGTGAAGCGAGAAAAATTTCGTAATCAAATGCATGACTTCCACGAACTTTTCAAACGTTATTTGGACAGTACGAGTGAAGTTTTTGTTTGGGAAAACATGAGACCTCTACCTAATGACTTTGTGAGTGTGAATCATTGATTCATTCTCTGCTGTACTTATATAAACGTATGTTCTCATTTTTCAATGAATGATTTTTGTATATTAATTATTCGAAGAAATTAATTTTGCAACAATTATTTCATTCATTTTCGAAGAAATCTGCTCATTCGCTATCCAATTTGGTAAGCAAATATTCAAGTATTGTAAAAGTTGATTCTGAATAACCCATGTTCGATTATCAGAATACAAGTATTTTTCCTCTTAGTAATGGCAAATCAATTTAGGAAACTATAAGTTGGATTGATAGTGTGGTATATCGCAATATATGATGTTTTAAGTTTCCAAGGAGGTTGCCAAAATATTGCTTTATATATATATATATAATATATATTTGTAATTCAATTTGCGTTTCATATTAATTTACTGACTGACCTTATATTTTACGCTAAATAAATTAAAGCGGAATGTTTTTGAGGCAGAATACTCTTCCCTCATTTGAATTCTGATAACGAAATTTATTTGTGTGTCATGCCTGTTATTATTATTTTCTGCAATCCTGAACCTTTGGCCTGAAACAAAACCGTTGGATTAGAGCGGTGGATATTTTCTTCGGTATTTTATATCAAAGCTGTATACATAATTTCTAGAAATCAAAGTATAATTGATAATCATCAAACAAACAGGAAATCATTATCGAGAAAATACATTTGATCTGCAGAGAACTTGGCTGGTAAACTTGCATCGATTCTCAATTTTCAGAAACTATTCGGCTATCCATAATGTTTCATTGTCTCTATTTTGAAGGCTACGCTTCTAGTATATGACCCAAAAGCTTGACTAAACCGGTTAGAGTAAATTCACATATAGAAAAGCAAGATTAAGTTTTTTCCAACAAAAGTAATCAGGCAACTAATTAATAACTTTGTACTTTGTCATGAAAACTTAATTTTTCAATTACTTTGATCATATGGAACGCCTTATTCTATCCGTACGACAAGGAAAATACTAAAAACAGCTGAAAAGAAGTTCTCTCAATATGTCTAGTGTTGTTCTGACTCACCGCGTCGAGAGCCTACTGAGTAAAACTTAATGATACGTTCTCAGTTGGGCAACATTTTGTTAACAACGCTTCACGGTCACTTATTTGGAGCATCTTAAGGACGTCTGTGGCTAGAGTTCGATAAGTTTAAGACTACGCTTATGTTACCAGAAACGATCAATGTGTGATCATTTATTACCGTGACAAACATCAAAACCTGTTGAACTTTGTGATATTATCTCCCCGTTTGTTTGCTATTTTGTTGGCTTCATTTTGATTTCTTTAGTTTATGCAGTTTAGAGCTTTGAAGTGAAAAAAGCAAAGGGTATCTTCGCATTAAGTGACTGTTTTATTCAATATCAAATGTCGTGTTAGCACTTGTTTCAAAACAAGTAAGAAATGCCCTAAACATGCATTTATTTGTTTGTTACAACATGTTAATCGAGACAGGTTATTAATTTGAAATAACTTGCGTCACCAGGCTAAGTGATTGATGAAAGTAAAGATATGTGCGTCTTATTTGAAGGTATCTGGAAAAAACTAATCAAAATAAAACACAGAAAATTGAATTCATTATTAATTTACAAGAAGCCACGCAATTCTCATGAGATTGCCGCAGTCAATTATCTCTTCCCACAATATGTTCATCAGTTAAACGATTCCGCCTACTGTTTTTTTATTATTCATTTCATTATTCGTCCTAACGGGTTTCATTTTCTCACTGAAATAACTGTAAATTTCCACAGATCAAAGCCTACAGCAGCCTCCCCAAAGTGCAAGACAAGAATTTAATCCGCAGTCAATTGGATAAATTGGTTGTTGTCAAACTAAATGGAGGTTTGGGAACAACCATGGGGTGCACCGGTCCAAAATCTCTGATTTCAGTTCGTAGTGATTTGACTTTCCTCGACTTGACCGTCCAGCAGATTGAAGTATGTATTTCACTCCGCTTTTTTGCATTTTCACACGCTTTACCGAATTCATCAATTATACAAATCATTTTCACAGGGTTTAAACAATGCTTATGGCGCAAGTATCCCTCTTGTTCTTATGAATTCCTTCAACACGAATAAGGATACTGATAAGGTACTCAGAAAATATCATCCGGTCAATGTGGAGATTTTAACCTTTATGCAAAGCATGTAAGTTGAATTTCAGTTCTCTGTATCATAATCGTCTCGTCATCATGAATAACAGCAAAACAACCAAATAACGTGAAACAACATACACGTATATTCGAAGAAACAAATAAATTGCCAGTGTAAATATGCAAAAACAAAGCTTTTGCAATTTCATTGCACACAATTTTGCATGAAGTTTTTTCAAGACAAAATTACAATGATCTGACATGAAAGTTTCAATAGGTCACAGTGATTTAATGATTCAATATTATGTTTACAATTAGAATCCTGCTGCGTCGCAATTTTTGTGTGAAAATATTCCTAACATTTCAGACTATAGCTAGCTGTAAAATGGGTTTGTATAATTGTCGGAAGAATAGCAGCATAGACCAGCATTCAGTGCTCATGGAACTAATGCTAAGCGCCCGCTGTTTTAGTCACAGTAAGCGGATAAGTAATTTAAAACCTCAACTTCGCTTTAGAGCCATACGACATATTGTTTTTTATGCAATTGTTAGACGTATATCTTGAATTTTAAACAGTCAAACGAATATTTTTGACAGAGTGTATAGGCTCTGCAAACGAAGCTTATGCTGAACCTCTGATAGGCGTTATCAAAGCATTTCCCAGCTGGAGCGTTGGAGCTAATATCAGCAGTGTTTCACTTTGTAGTCTCTTGGTCATAATACATGATGGCAGACATCCGTATTAATTACACGACTCTTCACACCGAATATGAGCAATTTTTGCACGCAGCGGGTGTCATTTGCAGAAAGCTAGTGAACACCTTCCACTCAGATCAACCAGGTACTGAAAATGCGTAGCACATACGACTTTAAATCTGGAACGAAGTAATGTGTCGTTACCATATATGACACCTACTTTGTGTACATGCCAAAATGTCGTCCTCAACACAACCGTCAACATAAATGCTTATCTAAGATCTCATTCAAATTTCGCGGAACTCTTTATTTCGTTTAACACTCAACAGGTGAAACAAGATTGAAGTCAAATTTTTAAGTAATATTGAAATGAGACTGCTAGCCAATATACTTTCGCAGAGATCAATCGGCCTATTTTGTAAAAGGGAACAATTAATAATTCGTCCCAACAGATCAGAACTAATTCATGCTTTAATGTTATTATCGCCATCCTTAAAAGTTGATTGTACTGAGGTACCAGGCTTGAGATGCATAAAACTTAGGAATTCATTGTAGATATAGTTAATATAGCCTCTGAGAGATATCGTGCATTGCATACAACGCCCCACACCCTAAAAATTACTGGATGCAGAATGCTAGTTAATCGGTGTTCCGTCGATCACTGAGCGTTATAAACTTGCACCCAATCTCCCTCACTAATCATTTCCTGATGTTTAACTACCCGTTACATGTAGTTCTAGCACGTTTAAACTATTTTTGAAAATTTCCGAAAGCTCATAGTAGTATCAGAGCTAGCATCCCACAATGTTCCCATTTCCTCAAACTGGAAGGCGATTTGTGCCTATTAAGCCTTATCAAAATATGATGCGTGCTATCGCAGAACTTATCGGTGTCAATCACCTAGTTCAAACTAATTTACAAAATCACCGTTGTGGCCATAACTCTACAAAGCTGATATTTTCGTAAAGGATTGTACTCCTTGAATCCTTGATCTGCTGCTTATCGACGATACCTCCGATTTTCCTTAGAACCATAGGGCCATTCATCCTGACTATATATGTATAAAATATGTCTATTCATAGAAGATATTCGATATATCAATATGTATTAGTACCGTTTAGTACCGTCCCGAACCTTTTACGACAAGACCAATACACCGAAACTAATGTATTACTAAAAAAATTATTAAGGTGTGTGTGCTAAAACATTTTCATTACGGTTATTTTAAAATTTGTTAAATTAAAATCAGGTACCCTCGTTTGGATCGTGAATCACTTTTTCCGTTGGCAAAGTGTGCATTCGACCCAGATGGAGACAACGAAAATGATGCAGTTAACGGTCGCAAAGTAAAAGAACAGTGGTATCCACCTGGGCACGGCGACTTTTATCGGAGCTTGGTTCATTCTGGATTGGCACAAAAGCTGATGGATCGTGGAAAAGAATGGGTGTTTTTGTCGAATATCGATAACTTGGGTGCTTCTGTTGATATAAGTATCCTTTTTACTTGTTTCATCTCATCTCGTGAATATATTCAATTTTGAGTCAGGTAAAACAACGCTCTTTAGGTCAGCGTTGTTTAAACTCGTCACCATCTAATGCAGGCACGAACGAAGTAGAGTTGCACTACATTAATGAAATATTTTACGATTTTTTATGGGATTGAAAATAAGTATAATGCTGTTTCCAAATTCTTTCTGGTGGTGACTAATTCTATCAGTTGTTGAGACTGAACGGTAAGTGTAGATTTCATGCCATGTACTGAGTAAACGTTAGTTCGAAGATTACAGGCTCTCTATCAATGTTACGTTTTCTTGATGAGGTTGAATACGCTTGCAGACATAACAAAGAGGGAAGACTTCGGTGTCTTTTAGTCATTTATGCCTCCTGTATATGATGATCCTGTCAGATGTAAGCTTTAACAGTTATTTTTCCGTTTCTGGTAAAGCATTTTTCACAAACGATTCAGTTTACCTAGATTTGGCCCCGTGATCCATACTTGATCGGTATGACAATCTCGATCTGTCAAACTTGCAATCCCTGGTTTCTATTATAACTTTGATTACTATGCTAATGCGATTGCAAATCTACTATAATTCTTTTCGCTACTCACGCTTTTGAAGAACGTTTCGGGTGTCCCCTCAGTTAAATCACGGCATTGAATCTCAACAATTCAGGCGAATCTCGCTTTGTTCAGCTCGACTCCTGAATGTATATTGCCTGGACCTTAACCTTGCCTTGCTTAGACATTTTAAACTTCCTTTTAACCACAAAACCGTCTCCTGATTTCGTGATGGAAGTGACTGACAAAACCAGCGCCGACGTCAAAGGTGGTACATTAACATACTATCAAGGCCGTTATCGCTTACTAGAACTCGCTCAGGTACGTTCTAATTAATTTTATTTTGACTGCGTTTTGGGTGCCTACATCACTTCCACGCACAAGTCACTATTTGATTTTATTTGTTTGTTCTCATCAAATGATGACACTATGATGTTCAGTGAGCTTTGAAACGCTGGAAGGTTTTAGTTTAAAACAACTAATTAGAATTGGCACATGCAGCAAACCCAAATCGACCGATCAAATCAAAGCAAATGACTAGTTCTTGGGGATGTTCACATCCCATGTACTTACATACCGTGTCCCGTTTTATCTCTTCAAAATGGATATTTTTAAAAAATCTTTGTTTGCAACGAATCTAGTCTTCAATATAACACCCTTTGAATCACCCCATCGAAATATATACTGTAACTAATCAGTGCTTTACACTCCAGTGATATGATCGCACAGTCGTAGAGATGGATATTCGAAGCTAGATTGCGACGCATTCCATCTGAAAGCAGACCACGGGTTTTCAAGCCTCAGTGAGAAATTGCATCGGTTTGCTAAGTCGGTTTATCGAGCGCAAGGTTTTAAGCTGTTGATAAAATATTTTGTGTGAATCGTGTTTGTTAAAGAACGGCCACCACCTATGGGATTTCGTGGAACAGATAATTAAGGATGATCAGTAGATATTGTAAGATGTGAAGATTCAGGAATTTTTCAAAAGGCAATATCATGCGCCATATGTTTAAAATTACAAGAAATCGGACTAAATTTCCTTCCCGACAATCAACAATCAACAAAATTAATTTCGTGTACTAATGATGTGAAAACGGTGTATTCACGCAAATTTTCATCCGAGAATGTGTGTAATTCGAAATCAATAAACAGGCGTCAACACAATACTGAAATATTGGATAGCTTGAGATGGAAATGTTGTTTAAACGTAATATGCATTTTGTTAACAGAAAAAAAATATATTTGTAGGTACCGAAAGATCACGTGGACGAGTTTGCTAGTCTAAGAACCTTCCGCATTTTCAATACAAATAACCTTTGGATCAACTTGAAAGCAATGACCGAACTAGTGCTTGCCGAAAAATTGCAAATGGAGATAATCGTCAACCCCAAGACTTTGGAGAATGGCGTCAATGTGATCCAATTGGAACAAGCAGCGGGTGCCGCGATAAAGAGCTTCAGTCAAGCGTTGGGTGAGTCCAGTGGGCAGGTCACATTTTGCTGTTTGCACTTTATTGCGTGAGACGCATCCGTTATTCCATTAAATATCAAGTACTGGGTGCCACCATTTTAGGGCAATAGCTCCGGCGCATTTCGATTCTATCCCATTTTGACGTGGCCCGAATTATTCCTCATTTTACTTCGTATATCCTGCCTTATCTTTGATGCTATTCACTAGCAATCTTCCAGAATTTTCAAATGTCCAAGTGATCACCAAACTCCCAATCCAAAGTGGTTCCACACTTAAATTCATCCAAAGTAATCTTATATACACATTTGGAACAACATCTTTCTTCGTGTAAATGACTTATCAACAGTATTTCCTATCATGGACAAATCTTAACAACTATATTAGGATGTGGTCGAATATCAGTAGATGACAATCACCTTTTAACGCACATTTTCCATTAAAGGTCATTCATCCCATTCGACTCCAGGTAGATTTACCAAAACGTGGCTCTTACTGTAAAGTCAGAATCAAAATTATTTCATTTTTGTGATCCCTTTGCTATTTGTCCTACCAAATACATATCAAGCTAATATACATCGGTCTGGCAATGAAATTTCGAATACCCTATTAAAACGTTGCACTCTTGTGCTTTTAGCTACATCTTCACATTGCGTTGTGTGCATTCTGCCAACCGAGTCTGAAGCCTCTATTCCTATTTGTGTGCTTGAAGCTAGATCATCAATATGGACAGCTTTACATTGGTACCGAATGCTTAACTGTCGTACAACTGTCTGTCACATTGCAGTAGCAAACAATCAATAATATTTTTGAAATTCCTTTGCCTTTGTGATTATTTTGAGCCAGGACTCTACAAGTCACTCGTTGCTTCGCCATCACTTTTAAAATCGGTACCGACAGTTTTTGGGAAACCATGGCAATTTGGCATCTAGTTTAGTGGGTGTCATGCCATATTGAATTTATGGGCTGACGATATCGTTTTACTTATCAGGCGTGAATGTTCCAAGAAGCCGCTTCTTGCCTGTGAAAACCACTTCCGATTTGCTCATGGTCATGTCGAATCTATACGTGCTGGACGCTGGCCACCTGAAAGTTTCTCCTCTCCGTAGCTTTCCATCAGTTCCTCTCGTCAAATTGGGGCATCACTTCAAGAAAGTAAAAGACTTTCTCACGCGCTTTGCCAGCATCCCGGACATGCTTGAACTGGACCACCTCACAGTGTCTGGCGATGTATTTTTCGGAAAGGATATTAAACTACGCGTGAGTTTTTTCAAGAAAGAACATTGCACCTCACTGATTTTTGCAAACGAACGAGCGTCCTCCGTCCCATAAAATGTTTTACACGCAAAACCAAGATCTGTTAGCTAGCTATGCCATTTCGCCATGCTTCAGCTTACTGTTTAATGGGGTTCCAGACATTTTTTCGGTGTACTGTATCCGGAACCGCATTAAGATGCGTTATGTCTGATCATTTTCGTTTCTACTGTCAAGGCATTAGTCAAGATGGTCGGTTTCTAGTTTTTTTGCTTTTTAACTATACTCCAAGGAACTGCTCGATTTGAAGTATCGCTTATTTTAGGCACGGGTCTCAACAACAAGCGACTCGGGTAGGAGAATTCAAACCCCAAGAAAGAAAGCATCGTCAGAAATTCGTTGATTGCAACCTTTGCACAACATCTAGCTTCTGGGGATAGCATCGAATTTTCATTTTGATTGTTTTATGTAAGCAAACTCAGGAACAAGCACAGGACAAGTCGATAACAATGTTTTATGTGGAGTAATTAAGGACTTTTCCTAAATGGTTGAGCTTATCGCGCAAAAATCCGAATGACTTCTGCATGAGAATTCACAGTCTGATCTGGCTGCCCTGTTAAAAATCTACCGAGTACTGCAATAGAGAGCGTATTTGAGTATCAAAGAAACGACAAAAGGGTTGAATCACACAAAGCTCCATATCTTGATCAATAAATGTAGAAAAGCAGAACGCTTACAACTGTGATTTCTTATCACGAATAGTGCAAAATCTGTTACCATGCTTACACCGACGCAAGACTTTATTTTGAGAATCATTCCATTGTATTTAACACTGTTTAAGAGAAACTTGTTTAGCTACAAGTAACTAGATTTTTGAGACTATTTTGCCTCGTAAACCAACGCGAAAGATGCTTTCATACAACTACTGATGGCTTATGCAAAGCTAATCATGTTTAACGAATTTACTTTCATCTAATCAGGAGCCAAGGAATTCGAAACAGCTTGAGATAGTATTAATATGCGGACAATAGAGTGACTTTATAATGTTAATCACAAGTCAACCGGGAGCAATATAAAGCAGAATGTGCAAGGCGTGTGAAAATAATGTGTACAATCTATCTTGCGTGTATCTTTCGCATATATATGAACCTATCGAAGCGGCCACTGTAATGCTATAACATGTTCGAGAAATCAATAAGACTCAGTAAGTGTCGTTTCGTTTGGCACCATCGAATCATGCACTGGTGGAGTCAAATAAACGAATAGTTTTATTGACCAGATTTATAATCATTTATCATTTCATTTTGAGTTAATGATGGTTATGAAATTCTTAATCATTACCGACCGCCCCTTAAGAGCCATCAGCAACACAGTTTACACCTATGCTTTTAAATTGACCTCGTCATCGTTCTTCAGGGCACCGTCATCATCATTGCCAACGCTGGAAACCAAATAACCATGCCATCTGGTGCAATTTTGGAGAACAAAATTGTCTCTGGAAATTTGTCGATTTTGGACCACTAAACAACGAACCAAACCACACAATGACGCTTTCAATCTTCTTTTATACTTAGTCAGTAATTTTTGAAAGTTTCTTCAATGCTTTCGCTCATTTTATTTCAATTGGCAGTCAGTATGCTATTCTCCTTTATATTTTCTTCATTATATTCTCTTTTGCTCAGTCTGGTGCTGTATTATTGTAGCGGGTGGGGTATGAGAATCCGGAAATGGAAGTTGGCGGGCATCTGGCACCTTGTCATAAGACTCGGGTCATCCCCGTTTCCCAGCCACTTGGACATTGTGTCCCGATTCATCACCAAGGTCAACCTGTCCAATGCTACTCGCGTTCACGAACTAATCCCACCAAACAAGGGAAAGTCCATTAGTCAAACGCGTTTATTACGCACACGCCTATCTGAAATAGGCACAACACACAATCACAACACTCGTCTGCAACATGTCTGTCCCGGTTGTCACTTCGATCTGATTTGTCAATCGGCTTTATGCCAACTGGTACGCTGTAAGCCACGATTTGACAGACCTGAACGGATAGCATATCGTTCGATTGCGGGGCTGATGTTCTCCATCTTCTCATGCTTTCGAAGATGCCACTCGAACCGTTCTAATGCAATCCTTCCGAAAGCTGCATTACTACGGGGTCGCGATTATCTGCGTCAGACTTTTCAGCGCTTACTGCTGTGTTGTGCCGAAGGGTAGTGTTCTTCATATCATCTGAAAATAGAGCTCACCCCAATGCACTTTGCAACTTCACAATATGATTGGATTTGTTAATGAGAAAATTTTCACAAGGGGCGAAACTTTGCAGCCAACTGAAACATGCCGAATCGAATTGGTAGGTGAATATTTGAAGAAACCTAGCGTAAACATGTAGAATTCAACGTTTTTTTAGCTATACGTGTATGAAACATTTGGAATGAAAAGCAATTCCTGATTACGCATGTCTTCAGTATCCATCTAAATGACTGTGGTGACCTGAGTGCGATTACGCCCCAGATGATCTTGTGAATGATGCACGCACGATTACATCGTCATGTTCACTTGGCTATTGGTAAAAGATGTAGTAAGCATATAGTGAACATGTTTAGCTGATATTCGGTCAAGTGGCAGGATGTGACCAAGTTGTTGTGGAATTCGTTTGCTCACTTTTATCAATGCTTGTTTGAAAATATAGTGTAAGTGATGGGGATGTGAGCACTATAATATATTGATTATTTAAATGCGCCTCGAGCGCTTGGCTAGAAATCACTTTGTGATTCTTTATTTGAACATCGTGGTTCTTAGTAAGAACCCTATTTAGCAGTGGCATACAAGTATAACTTTGCTTACTACTTTACCACTGTTTCAAGGCTCACTGTCTCCACCTGATAACGACAAACAGCCAGAAACCGGTAGTAGAGTGTAAGGTATGGGGATGTGGGCACCGCAATATATGTTTATCAATCAAGTAATTTTAATTACAACGTATCGTGAGGTTTGATTCACGAAATAAGATCTTATGCATGATTGCCATTCAACAAGATAGCTTAGGAATGTGCTAGAGTAATCGTTCGGTCGAAACGGAAAAAAGGTTGGAAAGCAGTTGCTAGGAAGCGTGTTATGTTCTGCAAGGCAACACCATAATAAACTGAATGGCTAAGCTGCACACAGAAACACTTGAGAGTCTCACTTTCTTTATCTCTCCTAAACTGTTGTGGCCTATGCAACCTGACAGTTTCTTAACCCACGTGCAGTCTAACTGCGCGACACTTAGATTGAAACCAGGCGTGATTTCCTATATACCTCTAGAATATGAGAAAAACGCGCGTGAAATAATATTGGTTCAACATCAGATAACCATAGTATTTTGAAAGAAGCGCGAACATTTTATATGAACAGCACAAGAGGTGAAATACAAGGTTAGACGTAAGGAATCAATTAAGCAATAAAGACGAAATGTGCAAAGTATATCATTAGTTCAAGTTAAGTTATCGCATTCAAAGGCAAGCACTTATTCGCTGACTAGGTTGTGATTTTATCTAATTTAGCTGGGAGCATATTCGAAAACAAGTTTTCCGCGATGGCACACAGTAACCTTTAATTCTAGCCTAACACGTTTATCCAGGCACGTACAATCTGGCATTATCTCAGTCCACAGGCAGTCTGAAGGTTTCGCAGTATTGCTAGACTCAATGACCTCTAATTACACGCAATGCGTAACGATTACCGCGACATAACACATAATCTGCTAAGGTTTGACAATGTGAAATTATCGCGCCATTCCACTGGAAATGCTAATAAGCTTATTCAAACAATTTCACAAGAACTAGACAATAAAACGTGGGCTGTAGTTGCACAGCGCTTAAGACGTGCGCCGATATCGACAGGCACGTTTAAATCCCACGTCGGTCGCACATTTTATAGGCAATGTCCTCATTATACGTAGGTGTAAAATTGGTGAGCAAAATAATAGGAAAATTAACTGCGATAGACTAGCACCAACCCATTGGGTTAAATCTGATCACCCGTACAGTTTGGTGCTAAAGAAACAGGGGATTAGCACATACACTATGGACCCCAACTGCCTTAAAAAGAACCAAAAAATATCAGCTCGGCAAGCAACCTTACCATGATTCAGAGGCGTAGCAGATAGCAGCCGAGCAACCTATATGTTTGCGAAGATTCTAGTGGTTAGACCATGCGCTACGCATGAGAGACTCACGATACTCACTCGTGATTGATGACGGTACCGAATCGCCCATTTGAAGATAAAATGAATGAGCTGCATGTCAATTCGGAAGCTAGCTAGCCCTAGTTAAGGGCAATGACAGGTTTATACTTCTCTCGTTTCCATCAATCTCTAAAGCAATAACAGCAAATGTACTGTATCGCACCTATAGGGTGGCGACGGCGTATGTTATACCGGCTAGTATTACGCATTGGATTTGATAGAACATTAGCAAAGTCTAAGCTGTCACTCAAAGTAGCATAAAAGTAAACCGCAACCCACTCGCTCCGTTTAACGGTAACTATTCAAAAAGCGAACCAAACGTTTTCAACAGTGTTCCTTACCTTGGCGTCGCAAAGCTGAATGAAATCTCACTCGGAATTCATTTATGTGGAACAGTTGAAAGTGAAGAAAATACTTCATGGAAAGATTAAATTATTTGAAAAGTAAAAACCAGCATTGGACAAATCGTTCTATTTTGTTTGGAGTGGAAAAAAATCGAAATGTAGTGTGAACAAGCATTACATCCGTGGCAACTGATTACTACCCTGCTCACTTCTCCGATAAACTGGTTTTGAAAATAATAGGTGTGGTCGATTGAATCGTGAATGTAATAGTGATCGGGGAATAATAAAGTGTATACACGAAAAAGATGACTATCAACTGTTATAATATAACATGAAAAATGTCCCATTCAAAGTGCCAACGTAAAGAAAGACACGGTATCGAGAATGGTCGTTTCAAATGTGGGATGCGAAACGTTATTTGTATGCGGTGCGCTTAATTGATACACGTCTTTCGATGGTTTAATTGTGACCAGCAACGCGTGAGATTCGGGCCATGTCACCACAAACGTTGAGCAAACACTGCGCTTGGTTCTTTGACGCTGTCCGCAGAAGGGCAATCTCGCTGATGTGGTAAGACAGCAAGGCGTTCCCGCCGAGACTTGCCGTGTGAGCGCCAACTACTGCTTGCACTTCATTCAGACTTGTGTGCAGAAATCCACAAACACCACCAGCCTTTAGGAGTAAGACAAACAGTCATTAGTGGAATGCTTCGGAGCTTATCACTTGGGTTTAACACGAAGACTTACATCTCGAAGGTCACTTGTTTCACGGATGAAAAAGAAATCCAGGTTGCCAAGGTACGCATCCACAACGGTGTTCGGTGCCAAGGATAACGGTGTAAGCAGACATCTAGTTGACTCGTCATGGGAGGCGTTTGATGACAAGTCTTCAGTTAACTCACCGGACGACGTCTGAAAAAATGACAAAAAAATAAGCAGAACGATGGTATGAGGCGCTCGCGCATACACACACAAGAATAAGACTACGAACCTCAGCTGAGCTGCCCGGAGTGTAAATATGAAACTTTTCGTTTTCAGAACATGTTGTGACTTGTTGGATCAGGGAAGAACTGACTGAGTAACTAGTAGGAACCAGCACAGAAAGCATGCCCGTTGTGACAATCTGCAAAGAAATGAAAGTCGAACTCGAGGAGCTGACAGAAGGTGTGAGTGATCTTATCATATATTGAGAAATAAAGATCACATGCATTAAGTAATATCGATCTTTTTATTTTCCATTAAAGACCGAGTTAACATGGCGGATGCCGCATGAGTTCGTCACCCTTAAACCATCGTCGGGCGAAAGTAAATAGAGCTGGGATTTGTGGATTATGAGGCGAGAATGTATCAAACCACAAACGACGAGTACGACACTATATTGTATCGTTGGCCGCACATGAGAGAAGATACTAACAGAATACACTGGCCAAGTAGAAACCCAAATAAAAAGCAACGTCGAGAACGTATAAATCTAGCGATCGACAAGCTGATAAAATAATAGCCTTGTTGGTATTGAGGTACCTATTAAGCTCATGATGGAACCAGTGGTTTTTGGGATAAGCTCCCAATTCTAAAATGCTCTAATGGCGCGCGTCTCATCTGGCCTGACAACCAAGTCCAGCTCCTGGACTGCACGCATGGTCCTGTATGACCCGGTGGAACTGCTTCTACTGACAGGAGAAGGGGCGAAGACGGCTGACTGACGCCTCCAAACCAGCATGCTTCGGGCAGGTGGAGCTCGTAAGTCCATGAAGTCGATCCACCTAGGGGAATGAAAACCCTAATCTCACCTAGACTGCCTCGTGGCTATATCCAATCATGGAAAAGGCTTCAGGAGTCAACACCGAGGAAAATACGGAGACGGAGTCCCGTTAGGGAGGCACGGGATATGCTAATCCGTGACCTGCTGTTTGCCGACGATGCATCCATTATTGCTCACTCCCAAGAACACCTCCAGTCGCTAATGGACTGATTTTCGTCGGCATGCAAAGACTGTGGGCTAACAATCAGCATGAGCAAGACCAAAGTCCCTGGAGAAGGGATTGTATCGCCCATATCATCACTGTTGGAAACTTTCAGCTTGAACCAGTACATCATTTCACAACCATTGCGGATAACCTGTCGCTAGACACGGAGATTGATAAGCGGATTGGCAGAGCAGCTGTCATTTTGTCCTAATTGAACTCTCGTGTTTGAGGTAACCACAAGTTGACTGTAAAGACAATCGCATGAAAAAATATGCGATTGTGATGTACATCCATAATCGCCATTCACCGGAGGAGGCCAACAACAAACACAATAACGTAAAATAATGTTGAAAAAGTTCACTAGCGCTACAATACTATATCCCAACGTAAATCCCTTACTGCATGTCAAGCATGCATGCATGAACGCCTGAAAGCACAATCAGTGCCGCATAGACACAGACTGCACGTAGGCTAAGAAATTGTCAGGTTTCACATGCCTAGACACGAGACTGAAAATAGCAATGAAAGTGCGACTCGAGCGTGTTCTCAAGTGCAGATCACTACCGGTGGCACATGAATTAGTCACCGAGGTAGCTGCACAGCACCGAAGTACTGCACGAATGCACCCGTGAATGTCCAACAATCAAAAATATTGGGCTAACCTGGACAAAGTCATCCTCTGCAATCGTCAAACGGTAGTCTAATGCCATAATCGAACACGGCAATTCATTTCGAAAACGAAACCACGTCAACTGATTGCAGTCATTCAAAATATCACCCAGCCGGCGATTGGGAGACCCACACGTCGTGGTGTGATGATGAAGGGGGCGCAATTCCTCGGACTGATTCGATCCAACCGCACTGGAGCCAGAGTGAATGTTCGACGAGAAGGAGGATGCTCGTTGTTCACCGTTCAGCGTCACACGACTGCGATCAGGTAGATACGACAAACCGGTGCTTTCAACAAATGAATCTGGTGAGGTGAGTTTTTCCTCGTGCACGCGGACAAAGCTGTAGGTGGTGTTACCTAGACTCTCAGTGTTTCTGCCAACAGAATACTCGTCAAAGTAATTGCACGTTAATGCTTGAGTGTGTGGCATTGTCTCGGTTGTCAGTAGGAGAAGATCTAAAAGAAATAGGCTCATAAAGTCAAGGCACAATCAATTTTGATTGTTTCGCTGTTAACGAGTGTGAACACATACTAGGTGGCTGAAGTGGTTCTTGTAAGAAGACAAGCAACTCTTCCGGTTCAGGCTCTCTGGTCTCGAGAAAGGCTGTATCATGCGGCTGCACATCGGTGGTGTCTATGTCATCGTGGGACTTGGTGTCGAACTGAAAGGCTGGTGCGCCAGGCTCACGAGAATTCGAATTCATCGTCGATGAGCTAGGAGACTGAAATCGAAAAATGGAAACATTGTTAGAATATCCGATGAACTGCAAGATAATCGCATAATAATAATAATAATAATAATAATAATAGAGAATGGTTCATATAACAGCCCAGTGAAAGTCACAGAGAAACGCATTCGCTAAAACTAACGTGATTTGCAAAAGGACTCGGATTTTGCGATCTTCGTTTGGAGTTGTCATTTAGTGAGCCAACCAAGAATTATCGAATGGTGTGGTCGCAACATTTTAACCAGAATACTAATGTTTACACTCACGATAACATGTGGAACAATGATTGTAAACAAAATACATGTCAGCTTACGTATTTATCCAGAGCGAATGTCCGTCTACACCGTTGAATAAAACTGGTCACTTGATTTTGCATTCCGTTACGCAACACACGATCGCCAGTGCCAGAATTCGTCTAAAGAAATAGGCTTCAGGATCCGATGAGTGAAAGGCGATTTAAACCGGGTTGCCAAACTTACTTCCGTCAGCTGAGCGATTTTCGGTGGAGGGGGTGCCGGCAAAGCACACAAGAAAACCGCCGTTCCCGTCTGAAAAACAATAGGTTACTTATTAGGAAACGCAGACCATATGTGGGGAGAAATAACAGTTAATCGGCATATTCGTACAAGTTTACAGCAAAGGTGTTTGCAAAACATCCCGGATTGAAGGAGGGGCACTTGAATCTACTTTTATAGATGACCGAATAAAAAAAATAAAAATGGACCCCGATATCCGCCAATGTAGCAAATGATCGTAGAAGAAAAATCGAAAACGGCGAATTTCAGTAGGTAGTTGGGCCTATACGTAGAAACCTACTGCTAAATCACAAGTCCAAACTGTGAGTATACATGCAAAAGTTTTACGGACATGGAAATTACACTACATCGATGAACACTATTCAAAACAGGATCCCCGTCACAGGACATAATATTTTTATTTCAAAATCGTACGAGGGTGGATCTTCTCGTGAGGTCAAAAGAGATGATAAAATAACCACGAAACAGAATTTGTAAAATGATATCGTTAACGTCTTACGAATAAGTAGTGGTGACATTGTAGCAGACCAGTGTCTCTACACATTCATCATTGTACACGTCTACTTATTCAACCCTTCGCCAACACATGATTCAAAGGTCAATCCGCGTCACGTGTACAATTATCGATCTTCGCCGCCCGGTCAGCGATATCGACCGATCGGAGAGAATAACACCGACAGACAGCGAACAACGATACTGCCGTCTATTCCTTCCGTTTTTCTTCCAACCATTGTACAGAACAACGCCGTCACTTCATAAAGATAAGATTTGGTATACAAGCTTTTTTCTCTGAGCCCAGACGTGGGGGTTCGAAAGGCGAAGCCATCGCTAGAACGCCGTCATCAGTAAACACCACTAGGGCCATAACCAAAACATGTTCGCTTTGCTATTGGCCGGTGTTGGGTTCGATACTCCATCGCACCAGATATCGTGCGAACAGATTAATTCTGGCTCTGGTTGTTGGTCAACTAACTGGGCGTTCTCATATGGCTCATAGTAAAAAAAGTGCTTCGTGAACAGATAATAACAATAATTCTCATAGTATTAATTCCATGACAGACCCTTTGTTGTTGACTCACCGCAATCGCTGCGACGAAACACTCACCGATCGCGAAACGAAATCGTAAACCAAAAACCGAATTCATCCCCAAAAGCTAGACCAATCACAAAAGTGGCACAACATACCCGCAATTTTTGCAACAAGCGATAATGCAATTCAAATTCAATGAACGGCAGCATCTGGAAGGGGAAGGGTTTGGCGATGGACATTGCGTTGATCACTTACTTCACTCATTTCATTCGCGGCCTGTTCACCTTTTTGGTCCTTTTTCGAGCGACACGTACTGTGTGGGCAAGTGTACACAGCGAGGTAATTAGTACAAGGGTTAAGTGCGGAAATAAATTTCAGATTATGGTGCGTTCATCGTTCGATAACACGACATCGAAACATTGACAGATTGGAATTTGTCTCATTTGTGCTAATCATGTATGCGTAAATGAGGTCATCAAGCGATGCTTCCATACGACGGTATAGGCAGCGCAGATTGGTAAAAAAGCGTGGGTCTTCTATGCGTAAGATCATTATTACCCAAGTCACAGTAATTTAACGAACATTGATCTCAGATGAGAGACAAGAAGCACATTTCTGTCGACAGCGGAGCATTGATTGGCTGAACACTTCAAAATTTCCGTTACAATCAGTTTCAATGACTCTCAGATGTAATCCGTTGGAATTTGGAAACGTCTTGTACAAGGCAAGAGAAACCAGCTATTTAGACGAGGCAGTGCAAATTCAGCAATTAGAAATGTTGATTAGGTAAGCGTACCGACTGTGTGAATCCAAGATATTGGACACATTTGTCCGAACGCAAACAACGCCTCAGACGAAGTAAACAGTCATCAATATTTTTTCGAAACACAAAAAGTCACATCAAATCTCACCATAAACTTTCGATGGAAACTAAAAACCTTCAAATGGCTACCGGTGCTTCAAACAACATCACAGAACCATAATCAAAACCGACCCGTTTACTTCGCGAGTCTGATTCCTTTGCAATTTGAGGCGGTGGATGATCAGATGATCATTCGTGACCCGCAATTTACAATAACTTTTGGATCAACAGAGGCTATCGACCATTGAACGGGATGACGTATGGAGGTTCAAATTTATAACGATAAATCCACGACATTGGAGCATTACCAAGTCGAGATTTTACGGGCATGCCTCGGTATAATCATGCTTGAGGTGCTCAAAAAATGCTCACTTGCATTCCACTACAGGTGTTATACTTTGAAATAATCAAATGGAAACTGTAAGATTGGTTTCAACGAAGCGCGAAAAAATAGTAAACGTTGACGCGACTCTTGGTTGCTCGATTCAAAAGATGGATAAATTAAGCGATTAAGTCCACGAAAATGATCAGTTACGGGTCGCTTATTTTGCTGAATATACTTTCGATTTAATAGATAATTTACTTGAAGATTATTCACGTTCTCGCCAAACAACTTATCATTCGACAAAGTATGTGTGCACGCATGTTTGTAAGGGTGTATGTATGCATGTAAACGTGAATCCACAAGCCGGGTCAAGGCAGTGCGCCGCAATCATGGGCAGCACGTGGGTTAAGAAAACTCTCAGTGTGCAGACCCCGGTGAATATAAGAAATTTAATGCAAAGAAACTTGAGTGCAATTGGTTAGAGTAGTTTTTGGGTAACGTTTCACTTCTGACACAGAAGCTTCGTCAGACCAAGGGTGATAGTCAGGACAGGGAACATGATCAAGTAGTAGTCAACCCACCACCACTTTTTTGACCTAACCGCTAAGCAGCTTATAGTACGCCTACAGTGTGTCACGTCTCGTGCGAATGACCAGGATCAGTGGTCCATTTTATCCTAGTGTGTATCCACGTCTATCTAACACAATAAGAATAAGAAATTTAACTTAAACTAAAATATTCATTTGCATGCATTTCCGTCACACCTAACTTAAACTGTTTGTATGCGAGAGTTTGCCAGGCTATCAGAAAATATTAATTTTTAACCGCTGAGGTTATCCGCAAACTCGCAACAACACCGAGCTAGCGTGAGCCTCGTAGCAGCAGCAGCATGCGAACGGCACGAAATGAACTACCGGTCATAATTGATCCGGTGAGGACTCGCAGTTCATGGCAGCTGATTTATGCGAAAGCACGCCAGCACGGCTAAGGTTATGTCATAAATAAATTGACCAGTTCAGACAACAACTGACCTAGCATCGAATGATGAAACAACACATTGCTCAAACAGCGCCCGGTTTGGAAATGATATTTCAAGACGATACACATACATATATCGGATAAAGACCGTAGAATAACTACCGAAATGAGAGCCGATCTACGTTTGCTGGTTCGAATGAAGTTGCGCCATGATTTCTGCTCCGGTCATGTATCCGCTGATTTTCCAAGTCATAAAAGATGAAGTTTGAAGGTGTGTCATATTTTAGAAACGGAGTATATACGATATAGTTGTGCGCAAATACTCTATGATGTGGGTTACAAAACACCAAACTAAACACTTATTCAACGTAAGCGAGTCTGAATCGTTCTAACTATAAACACGCGTGTGATATCAATATACATAGCGACATCACGAATAGTGGTATGACATGGAAGCACAAGCATGATCCAGGCAAAGTGCCGCACAGTCAGACTGTATGTGGGCTAAGATACTGTCATGTTGCCCAGGCCTAGACAGATATGGGAGAAGAAAATAGAACAGGAAATGGTAGTGAGACTCCAGCCCGTTTCAACATGCAGTTCACTACCTGTGACCAATCAATTTAGCAGGGTGTTAGCCGCACAGCACAAAGTACTGCACGATTGCATATCCGTGTCACGAATGGTGACATGTTCGCAGCCATACATTAATCAAACAGGTCCAATTGGCTGAAAGGTCATGGGGGCCTGCGAGATTCGCTTGAGCAGAAACTGCTACTTAGTAAAACAATCACCAATTTATAGAGTGCTCACAATCGCTTTTACTTGATTTCAATTTTCCAATGTTCACAAAAAATAACGCGATTAACAGAAAAGTTACTCAATGACCGAAGCGCAATGGGTAACTATTTATTTCCTCTTATATCTGCCAAGGCCTGGGCAATCATACAGGCGCAGCTTGACTATACGGCACATTGACCGGATGGGGCTTGTGATTTCACACACATTGTTGAACGATAGGAACACAACCCGAGCTTTCTTGACGGAGGAGTTTGAGATAACGATAACCGGGAAGAATAAACCCGGAATAAAGTGAACATGAACCCGACAAAATGTCCTACCGAGCCTGGATGAGAGCCGGTTTTCCAAAGATTGAAAGTTCCGGTGGAAAGTCAACCGAGGCGAGCAACAAATCAGGCACCGCAGCTGCCTTGCACGAGGCGCAGGTCAGTTGTGCTCGAGCGGCAAACGTTTGTTTCTGCGGCGAGCAGTCCGGCATCTTCGATGGAATGTGACACAGAGTGCAGTCGGGCCTGGAAATAATAGTCAAAGCATATGCATGTATGTATGTATCAAATCACAAGCCTGATTCAAGAACGTTCCGAACAGTCAAAGACTGTACGTGGGCTCAGATACCCTCAGGTTGTCCAGGCCTAGACCAAAATGGGAAAGCAAAATAGCAATGGCAGGGAGATTCAGCGTATATTCGCAGGCGCTAACTACCGGTGGCAAATCATTTAGCATCGTGTCAGCCACGCGCACCGGAAGTGTGCACGATTGCACAACAAGGCCGAGTGAAAGGAGTAACTTACTCACTGACGTGAGGCAAATCGCGACAATATATATATATATATATATATATATATATATATATTACAATTGCATGGTGGCAAACAATTTAGCATAGTGCTCACTGTGCAATCGCTCCATTACTGCGCATCGACAGAACATGTCTTCAGATCGATCGGAACGACAAATATAAGGTCAAGTAAAAGGCCTTCCAGTTCAAAAGGCCATAATGAGATCATCGCAATTCCAGGACATCAAGCGCAACCTCATTTCGGATATGAGATTATGTATGTGTGTTGGCTTTGCAAGGTGAAACATAGTACTCCATGGCACAGCACATGATTACAATTTACCGCTGGTTGCAACAAATTGTCACTGTAATTGATCAGCGGGTTCTGGTGAGCCTTTCGTAGTTGCGGCGAAGGCTGCTCTGAGATTGTAACACTGACATCACAGCTGGTATTAGCTTGGTC
>JACCGJ010004391.1:0-68370 GCA_013407085.1 Atriophallophorus winterbourni
AATCGTCGGTACCCCGTTCACAACACATTAGTCTACACCACAACGTCGTTTTTGGGCTAATTGTCGACGACAATATATTGAGTTCGGTTTCATACCAAACATAGAAACATTTTTGTCTTGCCTGTAAGCATTAGCAATGTTGTGTAACTGTACGTTAAGTGATCAACAAAAACTTTTGAATTTTAATCACAAATTTGTAGATCAATCATACATTGTTTTGGTTATTCCTATTCTAGTTGAAATGGCTTGCAACTTTTATGAAAATCTGTTTCCTTCCCAAATGTAGTCTATATAATATTTTGCCGGATTCGTCAAGTTCACGAATGATCTGTTGCGTTTTTGGTTGCAGGTAGCAGTTTAGCAAAATTTACTCGATAAGAAGCATATAGTTCGTTTTTGATTTAGTATGTATCGGCGCATCATCTTTTTAAATCAATTTAGAAAACAAAGCTCGAAAGCTTCTGCTATACATATCCTACGAATATGACACTGTTTTTATCAACTCATCTTGGATAATTATTCATTAAAGTTAAAATAATACACATTTGGTACATTATATGCCTCGGAAATGCACAAAATGTTCTCTCATATATTTTGCATACTTATAATTTGAACCCTGTGTTACATCGCTTTTACACTACGAACCAAGATATTCAAACACTGAATCACAGAGACATTAGCAGTGTAGTGCTTGAGGCGTTCAAAGAAGATCCGTATGCTCTGATCTATATCTCACGTTTTCAATTCAGTGTTTTGTTGCGAATTATTAGTTAGGGAAACGAATAATTTGTAATCATACTCAAAAAACAGTCTTAATCAGGGGTATTAATTTTATATATTTTTTGAATATAAAGTAACGTTCGAGTTATGGTATCAAATTGCAGTTGCTTTTATAATTAGTGGATCAGCTGGTTCAAGTTTGCCTTGTTCTAATCAACCCATTTTAGATCAGAATCTCACTTGTTTATCATATTAGCAGGTGCCATCATTGATCGTAAAATCTTCAACCTAAATCTGGAAAAACATATCATTCACAAAATTGGAATCGAATTTATTTTTATTCCGAAAAATCGGTGCAACTTAATCACGAGCATGAATTCTCCCATAATTTTGAACTCATCAATTAGACAATATAAACGTGTAAGACTTGGGGAAAGTATTATGTAGACACCCTGCCAAAATTCCGAGACTTTACGTCTGGCTTCATCTTCATATGTGGCATTTATGATTACAAGATTGCGAACGAATTCAGATTCACATAATCATTTAATTTTAAACAAAAAATCTTACAGATTGTTGTATGGTAAATGTGAAAGAAATTGGCGAAAATAAAAGGTTTGCAATAATCGACTGGAGTTTTTCATCAAAGTTTACAATCTGAAACAAAATATATTTCAAATCTGTGTTAAAAGATGGCTGAACAAGGGTATATTTGGAAGTCAAGTTTAAATAGATTTAATAGAAAAACACGTTTCTCAAGAAACATTACCCCGTGGTGCTATATCAATCACACGAGTTGTTAATGACTTATCAATATAATATTCTTCGAAAAGTTGTTTAATTTTCTTTTGTTTTATGTAAAATGAATAATAATGCGAATCGTCTGAATTAATTTGATTAAACAACATGTTCTGATAAATTACAAAAATGTGGGTGCGTAGTGAACGCCTCATTGTATGAGATGGAAACTGAATCACGAATTCACAACATGACGGGAAGTTAAATGATATTATTTTTCACAGCTTGAACATATCATAAATCCACAAAGTAATAAGCACAAAAGTGTAACCATGACATCACTAAAATGCATCTCAAAACTACCACGGAAACTGCAAGAATCATCTGATATGTTGAAGTCAATCTGTCAACCCTCGGAACACCTTCAGTCCGGTATAATGTCGATGGCAAAAGATATATGAATTCACTGAAAATTGACCACACTGGTTAGAAAGAACATGATTTTGAGCACTCATTTTGAAGGAATATTGAAAAACATCAAATTTTATCTGGGACAGAGAACATACTGCTCTCGGATGCCGAACATAGATCACCACCAGCGTCATTTAAATGCCAATGATCTTAATACTACTGTCTAACGCTTTGAGTGCGGTGAAGGAGACTTTTTCTCCAGAATTTAAATTTCAAGGCATCGTATACGGCATGAAGAATTAGAAATTTACTAAAATTGGTCAGGATCAAAAAGTGGAGGCAGACAGCAAATCTATATATAGTAAAACGTAGGATAACGTTTAGTTTGCAACTGTTAGTTTAACGGCACTTTATTCCAATTATTAAATTATTGATTTGAAACTGCGTCGCAAATTCAAATTCTGGTATATAACTTGGAACACGACCGATTTTAATGACGAATTTGATGGAAAGTATTTTAGACCGCTTCAAAAATATTCGCAACTTTTGTAGAGTGGATGGCTATAATATCTGGTAATCTAGGTTGGGGGATGTCGGTCACAAGTCTTGGACACGTGTGGACCACCATGAAAGATGCGAAAAACAAGTTTTCCACCGTTAAAATAGTTTTCATTGTAGATACGTTAAATAATTTTCGAACAGACATTCGTAGAATTAATCTAGGTCAAGCGTATAAGTGTTTAAAATCTCTGCAAGTCAATTTAATAAAAAATCTGGTTAATTGAACATAGCAAATGTAGACATTGAGATTTGGTACAATGAGCCTTGAAACGCTTCTCAAAAATCTCTATTGGGCTGCTCTGGTTCACGCGTACAGTTCATTCATTACTACATTACACACGTGATGTGATTTCCGTCAGATTATGGTGCAGTTATTTTTCCAACAGTTTTCCCCATTTTATGGTTCAGTATGCAGTTGATCCCCTCTATTACTGTTGAAAAAGTCAGCCAGAACCAGTACATCATTTCAAATATCTTGATTCAACCATCGCGGACGCCAAATCGCTATACACGGAGATTAGTCAGCGGATCGGTAAAGCAGCTGCCTTCTTATTCTGTTCGAACTCATTTGTATAGGGAATCCTCAAATTGAATGTGAAGAAAAAAGTTAATGGTATACAGTACGGGTGTAATAATTGCTCAACTGTTAGACAGCGGATCCTACGCCATCCATGCGAGACATAAATGGAAGCGAAATAGTTACCATCAGCCGTATCTTGAACATATCGTAGATACACAATGCAACGTATGTTGAAGTGGTTTCTAAAGCTGGTCCACAGAGTATGTTCACTCTATTAACACAGCCCCGCCTTCGCTGGCTCAATCATGTTCGCAGAATAAAAATTGGTCCTATTCCAAACGATCTGCTCTAAAAAGAGTTGAAATTAGGAAGTCGTCCGTTCGACAGAAGACACTTGCGTTACAAAAACGTTTACAGAAGAGACGTAAAGACATTGAGTTAGGAAGAACTTGTTGATTACACCGCTTGGGAGTCGCTGTGCAGAGGGTCATCTCCAAGCTTAAGAATACAAATACTATTATTGGCTACTGATCACAGACAAACTCCGCCAAGGACGGTCCGAAGCCCGTCTGAGAAAGGAGGAGGGTTGGGCTTAGGGCTAGCAACCCTATCCCGTAAAACCTACATTGGTACGGAAACGATGACAACAGATCCGTGGTTCGGTCATGTCTGCAGGATGGATCCCAGTTCGCACAACGAACACCCCGGTTATAGCCATGCCACTGTCATCCGCAAGGTAAACGAAACAGGGGACGGCCAAAGGAAGGGAATACTTGGCGCAGAACTTGGGAACGCTGAAAACTACAGCACAAGGCTCCACCGGTGCAGGAGGCCACAGGATAGCAGCGACAGACTGCGCACCACTGGCGTGCAGTTGTCTTCGCCTCATGTGCCACCCTGCACGGAGAGGACTGAAATGAAACGATCACAGACAACGCCGATAGCTTACAACTTTTATCGTTCGATCGAATACGGCCCATCACTTTGAGCGCTGAAGGAGGGATTGTCCCATGCTAATCGTACTGTTTAGTCAAGCATGCACTTGTGATGTACGTCCATGGTCAACATAGTCAGAAGGACACCACCAACAACATGATGGTAATCTTTGCTGAGCACATTTCCCGAAATTGGGCCCCCATGACTCACGTAGAAAGGGATAAATATTTTCAAAGTAGATATTTAAAATCACGGCTACATGGGGCCCATTCAACTTACCACAGTTTACTCAAGCAAACGAACAGACGGTTCTGGGTTCAACATTAAAAACGACAAAAGAAATGCGTATTGGAATTTATGAAAGTGAGATTAAAGATTTTCACAGAAATTCCCAGTTGGTTTTCCAAATAAATCCCAAATATATCTTTAAGTTTAATTTACCATATATCATCATATATATATACATCATCATATATCATATAACAAATTTTTTTCTGCGCTCAAAGATTCACCTTCGGGTTGAATAAAACATTAAATCAAGAATAATGCAATATTATCAATGTATTTTGTGTTTGAAATACACTGAAAATATTTAGAATATAGTAGAATACAAAATCAATGATTATTTCTATAATATTATACTCGAATCAGTATTATTATTCGAAAATTGAAGAATTTTCCAAGAAAAGCAACTGTCATGTCCTGAATTTGATCAGTGACCAATTATCGCCATCTTACGTTTGTGTTGAAAAATTAATTTGTCGATGGAATTTGTCAAAGTTTGCAAGAAATATTGAATTACACCAAAAAGTACTTCTGAATTATTCTACAAGTAGCAGCACAAGTTTTGTGAAATATTTTTTTGAAATATTGCTAATAATTATACTAATTTTACACTTGTAATAGAATTAATAAGCGTCTTTGAATTGACCCTGCATAATAGACCAAGTCGACTTTTATCTTATTAGGATGTTAGCATGTCAGGCATGAAAGGGTTAAAGCTAATGATTTGGTTTAATGCAAATAAACGTCCAACGAATGCGTAGCGCATGTCACTGATAGTGTTGTAAAAGATGTTCTTTCTGCCAAGTCTAGAGGTATAAATATGAAAAGCTTTGTGAATTGTGAAATACTCATATAATCTGAAGGTTTATTATCTGTGGACGGAGAATGTTAGGGCTAATTCGGACGATTTGCGCTGGCCCCAGCTAAGAAATGCAAACGGTAAAATTTGCTATATTGCTGTCTAGATCGGATAAAATTATTGATCGTACCTACAGGCTATTGCAAACCAGGCAGCTGCAATGTGCCAACTTTTGGAATGCACTTTGGACATCCCAAACACTTTTTTTAGCTACATGGCTCCGATTTATTATAAAGCACATTATTTCATGTTAATCAGGCGATCAAAACTGTAGATCGTTTCATGTTACTCGGTAGTTGCATTAATATTTATCGATCGTTAGATTATAAAGATTTGGTACTCATTTATGAGGTGACCGTATAACTTACCACACTAGGTTGCTTCTAGCATCAGAAAGGAGTGTCTTTACTAATTTCATTTATAGTTCACAAAGCGGCATTTTGTGCTATGTAGGCGTGAATCTTTAAAGTTGCCTAATTGATATATCCAGTGTATCCAGGCATATGTCAACGGCTATCTCCACAGCATGTTTGAAGTTAGCTGTTACTGTCGCATAAACAACAATACTTCCGTAATAACATATTCGGTAATAATAAAGTAGTGATATAGAGAAGCAGATCGAGCTGAAGTTATTCACATTTTGGATCACCTTTAAAAAGGCCAAAATATCGACTTCAAAACAGATACATTTTTGACGTGACATTTTGATTTGCGTATGATTCTTGAAGGCTAACTCATGGCATTGAATAAGCAGCTTAAAATCCTCACAACTAAACTTTAAAAAGACGGTGAGGTCTTCCTTGTTCTGGAGTCTCCGCAAACATAAATCGTAATAGCTGGTTACGCTTCGAGATATCTTCAAACCGTGCTCAGTGGCGGTATTTCAATGAGCATGTTCTTCGATTTTTTATCTAATGTTGTTTGCTGTCGAGTGTAGTGAAAATCTTGTAATGATGCCTGGCGGTGAAAAACGAAAGGAAACTATCGTGCTGATGTTGATCTACTAATGAAATGAACTCGACTGAATGCCTGTTCCATTCGACGTGAGGGCATTTCATTCCTGTTTGTTTGTGAATACTCATCCGGTGCTGCTTACATTAAGCTATAACCAATCATTTATGTTTTCATTTTTTAATGCCTGTATATAAAAAAGGTACACGTGACTAGTGTAACGCTGTACTTGATGACGATAATAATGATTATCTGCCTAAGTAGCATTGTTTTTTTAATATAAATTAAATTCCGTAGACTAACATTTACAAATAAACAATCAGATTGTACAAGATTTAGCAGGTTCGGCTTCGACAATATTCAAAGCATAACGCCGTAAGCCAGTACCAATATTTCATCAACCTGTTCATGCAAAATGGATCAAGCAAACCGTACAAATCTGTTCATCGTTTGTATCGATTGGAATGCGTGCAAATGCGGATATTTTTTCGTAGCGTTCCACAAAATTCACATGTGCATTGTGTTCACGTGATTCAACAAATTGCTTTGGCTAAAATTATGCAACGTTTGTCTAACTATCTCAGGCATGGTTTACCAGTTCTCCACTGTTTCAGGCGCTTGCGGATCCTAATCTTACTGTCCCACCCTGATGAGTACGAGCAGCAAGAAAACGGGAGTATGGCATGTGTGCGTGTGATGGAAATCCATGGCATTAGGAGTTTTGGATTCACCCTCATTCGTTCACCATTATCCATAAGTGTGTGGGCGCATGTGATTGAACAGACTAGTCGTGACAGCCCAAACCAACAATGGCCAAGATGTTCAAAATATTCTTTACTATTCACCCGCTATTTGAAGGCATGGGGATCCTTATCAGTGTTTCAAGTTGATGAGTGTGATGATGAAATGTGATAGGGAAACATAAAATTGTTTACAAAGGAAACCGGACAAATTTGTATTCAAGATGATTTGCTGTATTTTGTTGTGAAATAAAAAATATGGCAATTCGGTGAGAGTAACTTTTAACGCGAATATGTTTGTAAGCATAATGTGACAGCTCTCTACATGAATACTACGACATTTCAGAACTCACTATGTATGAAGAGGCATCATATAAGTGTCCTTGGGTTACATTTAACAGACAATTAACACTGAATGACTAAGTTTTGCATATTAATTTTCGATGTTTTGGATGCTAGGAGGCAATACATCTCGTTTACAATCATTATCGACATATTATCGACCGCCATTCTAGAAACACCGATTTTATATGTTAGAAAATAAGAATTTGCTCTAAGTGATGTGTTGTTCACATCCCCGAACTTACACTACACATTCTACGTTTGAACATTGTGGTTCGTTGTTCGAGCCCTATGCAACAGTGACATTCAAGTATAACTAGTGATTGCTCTATTGTAATTGATCTCGCGATTCGGGTGTAATTAAAACGTTATTTTACTATCGATTTTCTTTTCGCCATTCAACGTTGTTGGACAATAAACATTAGGATCGACTTGGTTGAGAGTGTTCTTTATCATAACACTGGAATAGATTGTTTCTCGCTTATCTTATTTAACGATGCTCTTGATTAAAAATTAAACTCAGGTAGTTAACAACTCAATAATGTTTATATATATATATTCATTATACACCAATATTTTCTTGTTCTAATTCAATTGATTTAAAAATTCTATTTCCCTTCAGCGTAAATTGAGCTAATTTGTTTACCAATGTATGTAATAATATTTGTATTCGATATTCTACTCTACAATACATTATTATTTTTTGTGAGATTATGCATAAAAAATAATTCTATAATGTCGCTACTGGCATGTCACAAAATAATTTCTGATTCAAACCTGGGTGACCTTATCCTGTGTACTTTTAGGGACATCATTTCCCGATCACAGCGATAAATGTCACAAAGAAATGTCATTCTTATTAACATTTATGAAAATTAAAAAGCCTATCTACGGACAAAATTTAATCCGAATAAATTTAAAACGGCCAATAAAGTTAGCTACTCTGTTAGAATTTTACAGAAATATATCCTAACTCGACTATCTTTTCACGTATAAAAAATCCATAAATTAGTGGTTGTGCACCGAGTATTTGATTTTATTCGCTAGAAACATCCAAAAATGGCCTAAAAATAACAAAGGTCCTATCTGACATATATAACGTTGTTCCTCTACCCGTCACTACAACGACCCGTTATACCTGTTTTAAGTCACCTGATAGATATATTACTATAAAACATATGGATCATGTGAGTTGAGATAAACGTTCAAATTTCTCGAAATATGGAATTAACTACACTGACATTAGTTGCGTTTATTCGCTTTCTTTCTCTCTGATCAATATATGGCATAAGGTTTAGAAGATACTTAAATAGAACGAAAAATAACTAAAATCAATATTTTCATTCAAAACTCGCCATAGAAAACATTGCTATCCGTCAAACAGTACATCGATTGTAAGCGGCATGAATATTGAAATACAAATCAATTCTCACGTGTATCGATAAATCATTGGTCTGGTGATGTTATCGAAATGATGTCCGGAACATGTTTCAGTCGAAAGGCTTTAGTTGAATTTATAATTTTTAAAGAGCACTACTTTAGCTACATTCAAATCGAAACCCGACAGGTATATGTCATCAAACCCTGAGATAGCTTAACACCTATTGATAACTAACGCAATTGGAAATTGAAGGTTATTTTTAATCATAAAGCTTAAGCGTGATTTGTTAGTTTACACGTAAATGCATTATATCCCGACCAACGTTTACTTTCGTACACAAGTCTGTTTGAACACTGTTGAATTTAACAAACATTCCTAGGTTGTCATTAGCTACATGCAGCTACGGTTTTAAAGAATGTAAACGGTACACCTACAAACAACTATACATGGTGTTAATCTGGTAATCGCCGTTAACTATAAAACAAGCTTTTATAGATGGTGCAGTTGATGCAACAGTTTCGCAATCCAAAAGTAGACGTTTGATTCTGAAAAATCTTAGTATTCAAAGCAAGACGCTCAGTTAAAACGCTTCATGATACTAACAAAGTTTTGAGTTTCAGATGAGCTAATCGTGAAGCTAGGAGCATGGTCTTGTGGCAGACAACACTTCTGTCATCTGAGACTTAGGTGCATTTATCCGAGCTGCACTTGCACCTAGCTTTCAATCATATTTATATTTATAATAAAGAGTTATGTCGGTCGAACAACATGCACCATATCTAATAGAGATAAAAACCTTAGATGTATGCTAGTAAAAATATCATCCAATTGATATGCGCGAATTAGAGTATCTTGATGTTTAACCATGCGTACTGCAAGCTACGCATAGGAAAAGCGAAACAGGAGAAATGAATGACCGTAAACGTTAGAAAAAATATTTGAATGGACCTTCACCTCGAGAGAAGTTTGAATAACTCTCAACAACAAAGCAGTAATCAGATAACAGCTCAAACACCGGCCACCAATACACCTGCTCCGAGGTTGCAGCAAGCATGGCTGCAAAAGTGAATATCTCAACATGATTTAAGTTAATTGCCTATAAATTCGTCTAGAAAAGTAAATAGTCCGTTTGCGGCCCATCTAGTCAACACTGACCAACGAGTGAATTCCTAAGTTGCATTTGTTATGGTTTCCACGGATTCTCATGTATCGCGAATACTTGTATGTGGCATTTAGAGCACATTTGAAGCAAAAGCCATCAATATATTTAGAACAAAGACATTGATATCGACACAACCAATTCTAGCGATTCCACGTGTTCATCATTCACTTGTATTATGCTTTTATCGTAGTTCTGAATTTGTAATACCGTAAAGGGTATCGATCATCGGATTTCTGTTTTTAACTCATATAAATTGGTATTTTGGGTCAATTTTTTTATTGTTAAATTATAAAGATCTTAAAAAATTCATTGGTTCACTATTAATACTTTTACACTTTTACATTGATGATTTCAAAAATCAGGTCAATAGATCTTAATCAGACTATCTCCACTCGTTGATCAAAAACTATGACCAAGTATAAGCAAATGTGATCAACCCAAAAGCAATCAAAATTTAAATTCACCGAATTTAAATTCCAATATCATTGTTTTCCTAGATTTGTACGATCTTGTGCATTTCGCCAGTAAACTTACTCCCACAGTTCTGTTAATTTCTGTTGACAACTGTGGCATTTCCCATTACGTGTCTCATAAATCATGTTCGACAATTGCTACAAACCTGTCCGGTAACTGAGCAGCCTCCCAGCTGCTGATGCTGCTGTTGTCTCTAGCTTTGAACACCTGTTGCTTTGTTGTTACTGGACCGTCTGGGATCATTTAAGATCAGACTTTAAAACATGGCACCATATGAGTTCGACAGACACATTAATTTAAACGCAATTAAAAATGGTTACTCTGTTTAAACTACCAAAATGTTGTTCCATCCAAAGAAGTTAATGAACAAAGTAGGACCGTGATTATTAGTCTTGGTCGTTTAGAAGTTTCCGATGCTTCAAACCTTACTGGAGCTGAGATTGTTATTTCTAACTGTTGCATGTAAACAAGCGGAAATAGTTAGTATTCCTGGCGTGATTATCAAATTACTTTGATAATCCAGAATCAAGTTTCGCGCTTTACTTTCGAAGGTGTTCGAAAGGTTTAAGTGCTTGATTAGCTAATACAATCTGATTTAGCGTTTAAACATTACAGGACCTTGTGCAGAAACAAACGAAAACTCTTTCTACCTTCATATCGCTCAAAATTATCACTTAGTCTAGGATTGCTGTTTAATTAGAACCCCCAAACATCAAATTTGACGTGTAGTTGTGATATTTTTTTCAAATTATATCCTTCGTAATCTTCTAGAATCGTTGCACTAGATCCTCTAATCAAACGCTGTAGATGTTTCCACAGAATTTATTAAACATTCCAATTTTTTGCTCACGTTTCCCGAAACAAAACACCATATAAGGTTTTAGGCTGTTTGCGGACAAAATGACTAGCTTCATTGAGCTTTGAATGAATAGAAAATCGTTTTAACTGAATAAGACTATAAAATCACCGTGGAATAAACTTCGTACAACATGTCATTTTTTGATTAAAATTTTTCAACACGGTTATAATCATCACTGAAACATGTTCTTTTTAAACCCAATGAAGTCAACTAGCTCCAAATCATCGAAAACTATATGTGCTAAGGATGTAAACGACAAAACACATGGAGACCTTCGAGGAGATAGCTCTGAAAAACAAAGTTTTAAACCAAAGATATGGTGGCGTTATGTCATCAATACATTTGTAATCATGAAGCGCAACCGACTAGAAACATTTCATAGTTATCTCAATAATTTAGACCTGAAAATCCAGGTAAAAAAAACCAACTCTACGGAATGGACACTTACTCAAAAAGACAACTGCGAGATGAGAACGAAGTGTGTCTCGCAAAGCCAATGGACACAGATGCGATTTTTGATACATTTTTACACATTCAAAAAGGGTATTTTGGTCCGTAGCAAAATCGCTGTTATACATGTTTGACCACATTTGCAGCGATGTCTCAGAAGAAAGGAGCTCATCAAAAGTCAGTCGTTGACTTGCATATCATTGCTACCTCAAAGCTTAATTGAGCCCCAATTGAACCGAGTTAAATATCCGCAGCCGGAAACGGAATATGTTTTTCGAGCTACGGCAGTCGAATCTTAAATAACATAGGTATTAGAGTAATATATAAGAGAGGTGAAACGCTTAGCTCCGCATTAACGCATCTCAAAGATTTGACTCCATTAGGTTGTGCGACCAACTGCAGCTACAAAATCAAATGCAAGTGTTGTCTGTGTGTTTACATGCGGCAAAAGTCTAGAGAACATTACAATAGCGCAAACAAACATAGTAAACGAATAGGAAAGCACCAGAAAACCCAGTGAATATCAATCACTGATCCGGGATACTGCCCTAGCTAAACACGTGCTAGACACGGGTCACAGCGTGGATCTTGATAACGAGGTGTAAAATCTTATAGGGAAAGGCTTCAAGCTGCGGCAGTTGAAATAGGCTGGGGCAAATGCAGTGAACACGGTGGATGGGGCGGATATCTCTACAATCTGGCTGTCCGGTTCTGCAGCGCATAAGGATTACCGTGTATAACACCTAATGTGCACATGGAATACGTAAGCAGTGGGTCAGCGTACGTTGCTCGCACCGACATACAACATAAACAATTTAGGGACTAACACAGCATTTAGGGGATGTAATCAATTGTTTTGATCTCACCTATCTATCTTAAAAAATCAGGATTGGTCAAGAAACTACCATTTAAACCTGAAACTTGTTCGTACGGACATCCTAGCTCTGACGAAGCTTCTGTGTTCAGAAGCGAAAAGATCCCAAAAGCTTGCTGTAACCGATTCATTGAAAAACTTTTTTTCCATGACAAAATACAGTGTTTAATTTGTTATTACTAATTTTCTACCGCGAATACACAACTTTGAGTGGTTAGAATCACAACTGATTCACTATGAATGGAATGAAAGCCTTTGTTTGAGATTCACATATTTCAAGTGGAAATAATATTTGATTGAAAAATCCGGTATAGACTCAGGTGAATTGATAAAACACAAAATCAATAATGACGTGTTTGTTTATAATGCAGCGAAGCTCCAAACCGTTTCTGTTGAAATCATTAAAGAACCTGCTCGCCAAGGACAGTTTTTGATCTTGAAACCCACACTTCTTGTAAGTAAAATATGGTGCATCAATTACCATATAACGGAGAAAATAATGCTTTGCTTTTGTGAAACTTTGTGATCCGAGCCAACACCAAACATATAAATTTATGGGTTCTCAAGCGGGAAACATTGAATCATCGCTACAAATTTTTTTAAAGTATTGTAATTGTAAGATTTATTTATTTTTAACAGATTATCGTATCATAACCTGTTTGAAAATTTTAAACTGGAGATAACTTTGTACACAAACTATAATATTTTTTGTTTCTTTATCGCTATCCTCGTCCAATATGTTATTCACGACTCAAGTTTATCTTGAATTCAGATTTAGTGATCGATTATTACCAAAGAGATTCACCTTAACGCTGGCTGCTGTTAAACAATATGATACTAATGAACCTGAATATTTGCTTTCAAAGTTTACGTGGTGTGTGTGTGTGATGGAAATGCATGCCAACAAACATTTTTTTCCATGATCATGGGTAGCTACATTTGTTCGGGCACATATGATTGAACAGGTTTGTCGTGTCAACCTGGCAAAACACTGGCATAAATGCGCAAATTGTTTGCAATTTTTTCACTGTTTTAAGCGCATTTGGATCTTGATACTTCTATAGCTAAGCAAACTGCGCGTGATGTGTGTGTGTATGTGTGCGTGATGGAACTGCGTGCAAATGAGCATTTTTATTCATGATCATAGTTTTGAAGTACTTCCTACATGTGTCATCATCTTTACTCAATGAAAAAGGAACGAAACATAATGGAAACCGATTGACACACGAAAGTCTAATGGAACTGATCGAGCTGTGTCTTCAAACGCACTTCAAGTTCAATGGAAAGATGTATGAACAAATCCGAGGAACGCCAATGGGATCACCGATTTCCGGCTTAGTTGTTGAGGCAGTTATGCAACATTTGGAACGAATGGCCCTGCCAATAATCCGACCGAAAGTATGGATCCGCTACGTGGACGACACCTTCCTGATTATGAAAAGAACAGAACTGGATGAATCGCACCGACTGCTCAATTGCGTATTTACTGGAATCCAATTTACAAGGGAAACTGAAGTTGACGGCTGTTTACCATTTCTGAAGCGGACAAGCGAAGAAACCTTGGAGACCTTCGTCTACCGAAAAACCACACACAAGGATCAAATACTGAAATTTCACAGCAAGCATTCGAACGTTCACAAACGCAGTTGCGTCAGAACCCTATACAAAACAGCGGCAACACACTGCAGTACAGATGAACTGAGAAGAAAAGAAGAAGAATATCTGTTCAAAGTGTTCCAGAAAAATGGATATCCAAGAAGCTTCATACTACGCAATAGGTTCAACCGCCCACAACAAAGAAACCCAGAAGAAAACAGAAGCAGACGCACTCTGCCCTATATCCAACATATCTCCGAAATCGCAGCTCGGGTACTTCGGCCACTTGAAATCGACATCGCACATAAACCAGCATCAACACACCGCAACCACTTCAACAACACAAGGGACAAAGTGGCAAAAGAAGAACAGTCGAATATTGTCTACCAGATTTCATGCAGAGACTGCGAAAAGAACTACGTCGGACAAACAGGTCGCAAACTTAGCACAAGACTACATGAACACCAGTTGGCCGTACGCAGACATGACCGAAATTCACTGATTTTAATAGATATTGATCAATTCGGGCATCAGTTCGACTGGGACTGCACAAGAATATTAGCCAGGGGAAATGACCGACAGGCGCGAGAATTCCTGGAAGCGTGGCACTCAACAACAAATTCAATTAACCAGCATCTCCAACTGGCTGCAACATACGGACTAATGAGAAACCGCTCACGGAGAAGGCATAACATGAACTCGACCAATTCGCGGGAGTGACCGTGAACGGACAGGCAAACAGTATAATAACCAACGAACTCCAACTACAAGACGCTTCGAAAGACGTTTTGCTGATGATGTCATCTGGCCTGATGACGAAATGTCCAAGAACAACTACGCAAGCTCGGCAAACACCAGTTGAACACCATCCACATCCTGATCTACGAATATTTTCCTCTATTGCTGAACTTTCTACATGTGTTTGGACATGTGATTGAATAGGTTGTTTATACCCAACTTTATCCAACAGAGGCATACATGCGCTACTTCTTTTCCATTTTTACTACTGTTTAAATCGCATGCTGATCCATATCCTTTTGTCCTTACTTGCTGAATGCAAACAGCAAGAAAACGGTCCTGGGTATGTGCGATATAAATGCATGCAAATGAGCATTTTTGTTATTGACTTTAATAAGCGCAAACGCACGAAACAGAAGTGCATTGGGCTTTTGAAACATATCTTAACACATTCAAAATATTTTGAATAAAATACTTGGAACTACCTTGACTGATATCAAAGCTGTATTGATTTATTGATCGCAAATCATTGCCACATCCAATTCGCATTTTGCATGGATTAACGACTTGTAAACAAGTTTAAGCATAAACAGATTGATTCAGGTCAAATGGTTGAAACCTTGCAAAAGTGTTCGGCCAGGTTTAAGGTAAGATGCACTGTTATATCATACGTTTTTGTATTTAAGGGACTACTTGTTATCAAGTATCCGTATTTACCAGCTTTTATTTCACGTTCTGTGACAGGTATCCCGCTATTTGCCCTAAAAATATAAAATAGTACAACCGGTATTTGTGTCTTGAAACAGTGAAGCAATCATAGGCAATGATTGAAATTTAAAACCGTTGCTGGTTATCTGTGTTAGAGCTACCTGTTCAAATACATGTTAAACACGTAATATGAACTCTATATGCGATTAAACATTTGGTCTTAAACGCTCTCTGGTGTTATCCAGTATGATGCAAGTTGAGGCCGTTTTGTGAGACCAATATTTATGTTAACTCTCTAACTCTAATTCTCTAGCTGAAGAGATTTCGGTGTTCCTGGATTATCGAAACTATATCTCAACATATTTGAAATATTTTGAAAGAAATCCTAGCGAAATAGTTCGATATAAATTATGACTGATATCAATTCCGTATTGATTTATTGAAAGCAGAACATTGGCACACCATATTCGCATTCTGAAAATCTTAGCGACTTGTAAACAAAGCAGGCTTTGCATAAACAAACTGATTCAGGTCAGTTTGTTAAAATCTAATCAGAAATATTCTGCCAAGTTTGAATTAAGTTGCGATGCTATAAGAGCTTGCGTTTCTACTATTTTTTTATTTATCATGCGTGTTTTCCAGGTTTCCTTCCACACTCCGTGACCTGTTTCCTGCTGCTTGCACTTAAAAAATAAAAATAGGACGTCCAGGAGTTATGTGCCTTGAAATCGTGAATAAATAGTAGACATTGCTTGAACTTTGAAGCCATTGATGATAAGCTATTCAAAAACATTTACACACAATATACATAAAAATACGCATTAATTATATTTGCATTCTGTTACATCAAACAACCCTCGACAAATTTCGACTGAGAAGCAACATCATTCATTTAAACTACAGACGTGGTATAAAAATCATAAACTTCAAAAGTATAAGTACAAGATATTCATTTGCCTGCTTTTCCGTCACACCCTACGATCAGTTTCGTGCTGTTTGCACTCATCAGGTAGGGACAGTAAGATCAGGTTCTGCATGCGCTTGAAACAATGCAAGTACAAGTATTCGTGATGCTCGAGCGTCTGAATACATTACAAATATATTGTTTTTTTCATGCAAACATTGTCGTGTCTGAATTTTAATCTAATTTCAAAGCAGAGTCTATTTTAATTCTTCTTTACCGGACTATCGCAGTTATTGATCAGACGTCATTTGCATCCAATGCGCACCAAGATAATTAAAGAATTCACGTTTGAGCAATTATCTTAGGAAAAAATACCACCTTGTCTAATTGAGACGTATTAATGTCGGAATTCCACTACAAATATTCGATAGGTAATTCATTCAAAATGTCCTTGCTCGGGAAACATATTTAGACCCGTAATTATGTTATGTTTTATCTCATTCAAAATAAATCAAATAATTCAAAAATATGACCGATCAATATCAAATATCAAACAATAAATCAATGTTATACGCTAATATTTATCTTGTTCAAGTTAGTGGTAAATGATTGTTAAGAGAGTTGCGAAGCGAACTCGCCATAATAAAAGTTTCTCGAAGGTCTTATCTCAACGCTTCAGATTTCCCGGTTCAATTGTGTTCATCGTCTTCAAATTTATAACACAACGTGAAGAGATGCCACTAGCAATCACCTAGTTGCCAATAACAACTAGATTTCTTAATTTTGGCATACATAATACTTAATACTAATTCATTTATTGAATGTATTGGAAATCATGAAGCTAAGGGGATTTCTCTGATCCAATATGATCTAATTAATATTTTCCGACAGAAACGGACAGCGCTGTTTAGCTTTACATCAGCACATTCCTTGTGTCTCACTTAATGGCTCGGTGTTTGAAAGATGCAATCGCTTCAGGTATCTTGTCGTTAAAATGTCCGACATTCTTAGCTGGACTAATCACGTGACCACAAAATTCTTGAAATTTTGCGGTTTGTCATTCCATGTTCTTCGCTTCCGTTTTCTTTCCATAATTTGACATTTTTATTCTCGTATCTTTCCAATCCACCTCTACACATTCAACAAAAATTTTCCCAGCCTCCTAGACAAGGTTTCACCGTTAATCAGAAAAGTTGTTAAAAATTAGCTCAAGATTAACTTTTTTTATTCGAGACACTATTATCGATTGTCACTTACGTGAAAGCAACTGACAGATCAAAATCATTTCTTCATGTAGTGCACATCCACTAAACAAAAAATATATTTCCTACACCCGGAGCCATTTTTTTATTCTTTATTCGAGAAATAATAAATTTAGAAACTTTTATTGTTTACTCGGCTCGATTCAGCGTTAATCAAATGATGGATGCTCCAGAGTTCAAGATGCCCTAACAATTTGAGAACTGATGCTGTGAGCTCCTCGCCATTTTTCTAACTTCATTTTCTAAAATCATTTCATGTCTGTCTAGGCCTGGGTAACCTGAAAGTATTTCTGCACACGTACAATCTTTACTGTGTGAAACATTTGACTTTATCAGGCTTGTGTGATTTCATACAATACATTATTTTCCAAATTTTGTTTCGAAATTATTTTAATTGCTCAAAATTTGTGTACAAGAATGAAGTCGTTTTCGTCTTCGTTTTCAGAAATACGAGCAAACATTTGTATATCATATATGCTATAGGTTATAAGAGATATCAGCTTTCAAGAGATCTTCTAATTTAGTTTACCCCCCACTGTTTTAATTAACATTGAAAATATTTGCATCTTAAATAATCCAACCATCATTCAAAAGAAAATGTAAAACAGCTTGACAAAAAAAGATACGTGAGGTCTTCCACATCGAAAAAAACTTTTGTGTTGAATTATTTAATAATTCAATTATAATAATTTAATAATAATTCAATGTAAAATACCACTTCAAAATGTACAATTTTGAGTAAATCGGTTGTCTTATGCCATTATTTAGAGTTTGGGTGTGGTATATTGCAGAGACTTGTAAACGATCATCTCTTCAATAGACAACTTTTATTTTGTTACTTGACATTGACCACTAAATTTTGCTACTAATTCTGAAACATCTAATGATATTGTCGAGTACATTTACACACAAACACATGAATTGTTACAAAGCAGTAAACTTTATTAAAAACAAGTCCATTCGTTCGTTCGATTATGCTAATCATTTCGCCTGACTTGATACAAACTTTCGATAGTGATCATTGATAGAAAACACAAGAGTATGATTATTTTATATCCCAAACTGTTGCTAATGGTTATACTTTCAAACTCAGTTGTTGCAACTTTCGCAGCGTGTAGAGCGATATACAAATGCGATCATTCAACTGTGTTTACATGACATGCCAAATAGAAAAAATTGTGATATTGTTACCTTGGTATTCACTAAAGTCTTTCGATACTAAACAGCAAATGCAGGTTAATCAAATTTTGAATTTAACCAGAATACAGCTGTTAAACACATGCAGGTAGCGAGTTAAATCAATCACAATGAAAATAGTCTATTACCCGTGACCAACATCTGGGATTTGTTTCATAACTTGGTGAAAGTTTTAACGTGAAGATTTTTGCGAGATTTCATGAAAAGTATAGATGAATTTTTATCTAAAATCACCTACGGCAGACCTTCGGGAGTAGGTCATATTTCCAGTGAGCAGCGGTAACGTTTGTATCTTGGGTACTGATAAGCAACACTCGGCCAATGTTATTGATTTTTCTTGTATTCATCTACCTACCTGATATTTTAAACAACGTTGAACTTGGAATATATTTTTCAAGTGATTTTATCATGCAACATTGAGTTTGCTGGGTTACAACCTCATGAACTATTTATTTTGACATAAATACAAGCCTGCAAAATTCAACATTTAAGAATTCTCGTAACCTTATTAAACAGAGAGAGACTCCGAAATCCAAGACTTTCTTTAGTAACATTACTTCCGCCTTAGGCGTACTTTGCTAAGGATATCTGGATAAAATGCCGGGATTTTAGTATTTGGTTTTTTAGATAAACATTTTGTTCTAAAACATCTTTTCTTTAAATATAAAGGTTTTAATTAAAAACTAGGAATAAATTGCCTGATAGGGACTTTGTTAAATTTGAGTTTGACATTTTAAACATCAGCGTTCAAAAAACACGTTTGCATCATCGAACATGTACCACGAAGTAAGATAGAAATGCTGCAACCTGATTATACTCTCAGCATTCCATTTTAAAGGCATCCTTCCAAAAGGAACTTCAAAACAACCCATTTAACGCTACAAACTGCCTAATTCTTTATATGTTGACCTCACTACATTAGTATGTCAATCAACCTTCTTTTGGAAATTGATTAAAAAATCATGACCGTCATTCACGCACACACACTAGAACCTCAAAAATATTTTTATGCTCTCACGTTGATCGCACCCGAACAATATATTCAAAATTCATTCAAATTTAAACAGCGAAGGAATTGTTGTTAAATATTGATTGTTGAAGGTAATTTCAGATGAATTGATTGTATGCGACCTAATCAATTGGAAGATCTGACAGCTCAGGAATCGTGGTGGCTAAGCAGAGGATCGTGGAGAAATATCTTTATCCACACATGTTTACCACAAACATTTCAAAACCAGTTTCATAACGTGTGCAGGTAATGACAGTACTTCCAGCATCTGCATGAGTTGAAACAGTAGATATATTATATTTAAACCACTGGCATGCGCAACATGTTCAATCACATGACCATACAATGCACAGAAAAACATTTATATATGATGAAACGCATAAGCTCAAATACATTTAAAATAGAGTTTTCAATCACACTCATAAACAATTTAATTGCGCTCCAAAGCAAGCAGTCATAAGCATGTCTTCCTACCACACAGGGTAAAAGTCATACTACTTTTGCAAACGTCTATCTAGTTTAAATGAATCATGATCAAAGACTAACTTCCATATTCCAACTATCTATAAATTCGATCATCTAGAATACGACGGCTTCAAATTCTACTGTGAAAAACACCTAAAATATTGTCCGGAGAAAGACAGTTTGTATTTATTTTACAAACATCCAACGTTAGTCTTAATACACTTAATTTTATGAGCTGAGTGTTTGTGGGTACTTTGGCTTTCAGTACAAGAACCATTTTGCTACATGAGAGATCTCCTATATGTCTGAATTAAAATATTTTCAAATAAACCGGTTCTGGTTTATCAGTGCGTGGACATAGGAAAAAACGTAATTAGGACTAGCTTTCTCGGTTTATATTTTTATCGGTGAAATATTCAATATCTCTTGGTTAAATGTTGCGCTAACTTGAAATCGATAATTTATTGTACTGCCAAATAGGCCGCTACGTTCTCTGCCCCGTTTAAACACATCCTACGTATTGTAATTTGAGTTGCACGAATATGAACTCTGACACTGGAACCACAATTTTCCTTGAGTATAGTCCCAATGAATTTATTTCCAATCTATCCAAAAACTATATCAATTCAAGAGCATAAAACCATAAACGTGATTCATGGTAAGATTGTAGCAGACTAGTGTCTCTGCACATTTATTATTGTACAATTCTATTTACTGTGTCTTTCGCTAACATGCGATTTAAAAGTCTATCTACGTCACGTGCATATTGATCGATCTTCACCTGCCGGCTAGTGATATCGACCAGTTTCAAAAAATCAAATGGCGCGAAGCAACTAACAACAAGATATCAAAGATAAGAACATCAACAAGCAGCGAACAAGAGCACTGCCCTTTTCTCTATTCCATTTCTCCTTTTTCTTCGAACTTGATTGTACTGCATAACGTCGTCACTCCAAAAAAGATAAGATTCGGTATAAGAGCGTTGTTCTGTGAACCCAGACGAGGGGATAAATAGACAAAGCTGTCGCTAGAACACAGTCGTCAGAAAACACTATTAGGGCCTAACATAAAGATAGAAGCGCTATATCGGCTATATCGGCAAATTTTAAAATTCGGTCAAGTGATTGCTCCTTGGCTGAAAAGTGTATATACAGATCGAATTTCTGGCCCTTTAACGCTGACTCGAATGCATTAATTATCTGATTCGTTTGAAGTCTAGACCAACAGACACCCGAAAAACAAATGGTCAGTTTCACAATCCGTTTACCCTCTCACAAAGTAAACAGGTCAGTGTTGCCAAGACACGATGCATTGTACCTTCAGCGAAATTCGGATGATTCACTAGTCAAGGGGATTTGTTTTGGCAAGTTGATTTGACAAAAATGAATGTGCAAAAAAGCTTTACAAGATGATTCATGCCTCAGATCGAACGCCAACAAACCACAATTTACAAAGCGTGGGTAGAATTGGTTCGCCATTCGAACAGACTAATCTCGATTAAATTTAAACGATTCGGAAATATCATCATTTAATTATTCACACAAAACGAATTTTCTAATAGTAACATTTCATTATATTCACTAGCGTTTTCGAGTATTTCTCTTAAAGGCAGTGAAAAGTGTTCGATTTTTTAGTGTTAACATGAGATAGTGTAGTCGAATCACTCATATCTATTTTCAATTTGTAATAAAGCTGTGTTTTTAAATTTCAAGGTGATTTTTATTACAGATCAAATGGTTGTAGCCAATAGTGTGAGTGTTCATCTCCCAAATATTTAGCGCAACGCTGTAAAGGTTATATGAATAAACCTTTAATCGTTTAAATATAATGAATCATGTTGTCCAAATACTGAATCACTGAATTACATATTTCCAAACTATTCAGGCAGAATTACACCATATTATTATATTCCAACACAGTGGTTCTTTTTGCATTTCCGATGTAACGCCATAGTGCCGAGATCTTTGCAAACAAGAGATAAAAAGGAATTATGAACATATTACTAATCAAACATATGTGTTTTGTTCCTTATAGTAGCCCGTGTTTTTCTCAGGTTTGTGTTTCACAAAGCTCTAATTTTAATGAGTGTTCAATCATTATATATGGTGTTTAGCTGACGTAGTAATTTTCTTCATAATTGTTAGTAACAAAATATACGTGTTTGCATGCACACTCCCATCATACACACATCCCACGCCCGGTTTCGTGTTGTTTGCACTCATCAGGTAGGGAGAGTAGGATCAGGATACCCGATGCAGTTCCAACACAAAACATGTCAGTTGTACCAGCCTAATCCAAAAATGGCTTGAAAGTTTTTCGCTGATTGAAACAATCCGTTGTACACTATAGTTCAGTTGTACATTCATGCTGAGTACATTTATTGGAATTGTGATATTCACCGTTAGTCTAAAACTCTAACTTCTCATTTACAATGCGACGGTAGGAAATGTAAAAAAAAACGTTTTTACATGCCTTCCCATCGGGAAAAACTTGACCGATTTCTTGCTGATGTCATTAGTTGAATTTGAATAGTACAACCAATATCAGCATGCCGAAGTAGTATTCATTTTTACTTACACGATTTGTCGTTTTACAGCGTTTCTGTCATTATAATATGAACAATTTTCGGATTAAAACACGAAATGATAGATTTCATATGATATCATTGATGCGCTTTTGTCCGAAGTAAAGTCTCACATGAGAAGTATCATCTTATTAGTGTTTCAACTATTTTGACTTTTCAACTAGCAATTGTCTTTTGTTTCAGTTCCTCAATTCTCATCGACAGACTATACTTCCCGCCCTTCACACAAATTAAACAATTATCAGATTAACCGCATGAAAAGGGCGCATCTTATTATCTTGATCTCGACTGTCCATGTCAGTTAGATCGGGATTGTTCAGCATTTTAAACCTGAACAATGTTCATATTAACATCAATCGGTCTGATGAAGCTTCTGTGTCAGAAGCGAAAGGTGACCAACAAAATTCTCGAACTGATTCATGACAAAACTTGCTTTTTCATGGATATGGTTCCCCAATCGATCACAAACATTTTCCAATATCTAAATACCAGTTGTTTTTCAGCAAGAATATTATCGAAGACTATGCCAAATCCTAAAGCTTACAATATATCTATTAGGCTCATGAATGGTACATTTTAGTCAAACTCATTAAATATTTTTCACGAAGAATTTGATTAATTTTAATTGAGAAAAGCTTCCAACTCGAAATCTCGATATATGAGAAATAAATTGATCGTTTAATCATTATAATGTAAAAACTGTTCTAACGAATTCGTTTTAAGCAGATTTTGGATAACGTTCCGCTTCTGGTTGAGAAGCTTTCTTAAAGTACTGGTGTTTGTTAGAACAGAGAATTTTACTCTGAAAAGATTCTTAAAACGTTTCGCATATTCAGGATGAAAATACCGCATTTTCGAAAGCACTTTCCAAAATTTGAGTGCAGTGTTGGGAAATAAATCTTGTCTAATTTGTTGGAAACTTTTCAGAACCATTTTGATATCTCTAAAAGTGTACTGTAATTGAATTGTTTTGAAGATTACTTTTAATATTATTCAGAGAGTGAGCAAAATGTAACGCTAATAGTTTTCGGGGTTCCTTATCGGATTTTATTAAAATACGCTCTATTTCACTTTCAAATGAATGAGCAATTCTTCCGTTTAACCTGGAATCTCTCTTCTCAATTCCCTGTTGTTTATCAGACCAGAATGCAGTTTAATCGATTTTGTTTTGCCATAAATCAATATTCTCCTGTCGGGTATTGATCGTTGTCTCGGGTTGGCTGAGCATCAGTCATCCTCCCTATTTTAAACACACGTGTCTAGAAAACTACAAACATACAATAAACTCGAGTATGGTGGGTTATGTGTATGGCAACAGAATTCAAAGTATTCACATAGAGCACAAACAAATGCTTAACGCTTTCTGTGTGGATACCAGTGGCGATACATATGAGGGGAGTTGAAATGGAAGAAGGAGGTTAAATTTAATCCGACTAATATAAGGTGACGATGGATCTCTAAAGTTCTGTCCGCATTGGGAACAATAAGCCATAGGCTAAAATTTAAATTTAGGATTTTTTGTAAAAAAAACACTTTATCAAATACCACATGATTTTTATCTCTGTATATTTTATCTTTGTATTCTTACTATTGTATAAAAGGGTAGTTGTTCAACATTGTTGGGCATATATTTATTGAGCGATGTAATTTACACTATTTTCAGATCGTATGATACCAGCTAGCAAACTTTCCTCGGTAAAACAAGTCAGAGTTGAGAACGGATAGCGTATTGAATTCTCAGGGTTTTCTAATTGCTTTAACTATGGATTAAATGTTAAAAAGATCTAACAAATCTGAAAGATCTAAAGGTTAATTTTAGGTCATTTGTTGCGTTATTAGTGAATATTTCATCCTGGGTTCGACAATTGCTTCTATCGTAGCGAAATTTAATGGGTTACGTTTCTTGAAGTACCCGAATGAACCTGGTCCCTGAAATAATTCGTCTCGTGAAAAGTGTGCAATCAATCCTAAATTTCTGATTGGATGAAAATGCAGGGCATAATCATATGTTTTAGAAATTTTGATTGCGAAAATACATATATTATCACCAAAATGAAGCGCCTTGGCTAATTAATTATAATTACCTATGTTATTCGAAAAATAAGATTAACTAATTACTATGCTATGGTAATGGTGTGACCTATGTGATTTTTGTGACCATAAAGTCTTGAATGTTGAGAATCCTGAACCCTGACTTCTAGAGACATAAACGTGAACTTTCTTCTGCAGAGTTTAAGGCTATAATTCACGTTGCCATGTATATTCTTCTTTGTTAGTTTAATTCTTACTTACGCTATTCTAAAAAGTGTTAATTTCAAAAACCTGCCTGATTTTACACATATTTAAGAAGGGATCGGTATTTTGGATTCATACAGGAAGCGTATAAATTTTATTAACCGAAACAACTTTCATAGCACTTTGACAGTTCCGTAAAAGTTTTATTGAGCTCTATCATCATGTAAGTCGAATTCAATCAGGTTATGTTTGTCACGCAGCCTGGTTTTATTTTATCCGCTGGAATGAAATTCAAAGCGAATCGATAAAAATTCAAATTATCGAAGTAATAATATTCTGTTTGCTCGAAAATCGATTGTGTTTGAATATTCAAGGTCATCGATTGGAGGATTTATGGTTGAGAAATTACTATAATGATGACATCTTGTGGCATCTATTCGTTGTATCCAAGTCAATAAAAAGTGTTTTGGTGAAAACGAGGCAACATAAATAAATGATTTTTGCTGTGATATTTGTTTCCCAATAGATTGAATATCTCGGAATTTGAAAATGAAAAAATTAACAAAATATTTGGACTTAAAACAAGTACCATCTCATTCCTCAACGGCGACCGTTTCGTATTGTATTTATTCATGAGGTTTGGACAGCATTATCAGGATCTGTCATACTGGAAACCTTTAAAAATGGAAAACAAAGTGTCAAATTTAAAGCCAATGTAGCCATGTTCGGCGATCAATATATGTGCGCATAGTGTAAACGTAAATATCGTGAACGGCACAATTTTTCATCACAAATTCACCGATTTAATTCGAGCACAATTGATATTCATGATGATTTTAATGTAAGAATGAATACCACGTTCAAACAAATGATAATCAATATCGACTGAGACAATATACGTATTGGATTGAAGAAGAAGAAGAAGAAAACTTTATTCGTTAAAACGAATTTTCAGTTAATAAAAATAGTTCAAACACAGAATTTCAAAACGAATAAGAGGGACGTCAAACTTTGATGGGAAAATTTGAGATTGCCAGTCACATTCAAAATCAAAAACAGCTTCGGTTTCGTCTGCAGGCATTAGGCTTTGTGATTTTGATGGATGTTGGTGAAAAGTCATGCTGCACGATTTTTAAACCCCCATTTATGAGTTTTCTCTCGCATTTTTCTGACAGGCGCAGCAAATTCCCCATCCTTAAAAATAAAAATATTTCGCAGCATTTAAAGCGGGCGGGGCATCAAACATCCTTCGTTTACATGTTCGCGACATGTTAAAACGTTTCAAAAACAAAAGGTTCCGTGTTGACTGAAAAAATAAAAACGCACGAAAACATTAATTTTGAGCACGACCGATTCAAAGGCCCCAAACATTGTATTTTAGATTCTATTATAAATGTGTAAACTGCATGATGCGAATGTAACAGATTTATCGAATGGAAAAATCTCAGTCCTAATGGAGTTTAAGGACAATGTAATTTAATCGGTTTCCGTTTATCAAACTAGTTAATTATTTGAAAAACAAATCGATATAACCCACAAGATGAAGGTTAAATCAAATCGGTCATAACATTGAGCTGTGTGAGTAGTAATCAGAGGCTGTGCTCATGTGATTGAAATATAATAAAAGTCAAGCCCATTACTTTCATAAATTCAACTGCTGACAAACTCAAATATGGCATAACATTGAGCTGTGTGAGTATTAATCAAAGGCTGTGCTCATGTGATTGAAATATAATAAAAGTCAAGCCCATTACTTTCATAAATTCAACTGCTGACAAACTCAAATACGGCATAACATTGAGCTGTGTGAGTATTAATCAAAGGCTGTGCTCATGTATTACATTTATCCCCACCAACTTTCAGTTAAATTAAGTGTGAAAGTTTTAGAGATTATGAAATTTTGTAGCACTTTGATGGCGCAGTAAGGTAATTTCAATCACTTGCTTGACAACGATTTTTAATAAATCTATATTTTAAAAAAATTACATTAAATTTACGACGTACATGCATGCCAGACAAGCTCGTTGGTTAACTAATTTGCGAAAAACCGCAGCACTCACTCTAAATTCCTCTAAATCGAAATAACTCAAATATTTCAAACACACAAACGTCTGACATGTTCCAACGAAATATGCATTGTAATAATAAAATTTCTTTGGACGTTTACATATGTGGTAGTTAAGTTATTTTAATTTACTGTTAAATAAAAGCTTATTTTCAAATGTATCATAAACTTCGATTAATGAAATATAATAAAAGCTACTAGCGACTAGTTATATAATTTTCATTCGTTTCGTTTTGTGAGAAATTTAAATTGAGCAATTTATCTGTGCTCAATTTTACCCCATTGCTATATTTTACACCGTGTGCTTCTTGAACATGGCACGAAATTCTTGATCGCGCATTTAAAATCTAGCATGGGGGTACACAATTTATATTAATCGATAATGAATAATATTATTCATCGCTTAAATCAACCTTGTAAATTAATTTTCAAATATTGTGTTTTATAACGCTGCAAATATTGCTGATGATGGTCTCTGTCGATCAATTTTTAACGTGAAAATACTTCATAAAAATGTGAAGAATGTTTGCTCCACAATGACTTGCGCCTCAGGAACCTCTACCACGTAGTTCACCCCTGTTAGTAGGACCAATCGATTTATATCTATTCTATAGTCGGGACGTGTTTTTCGTACAGCCCGCTACATCAGTAGCTACATTTCTACATGGTCCGTTACTCTTTCTCCGAGTGTATAATCAACACTTAATCGTTTAGTCCATCCCTTTTAACGACCAATTTTATGTCATGTCGACCAAACTATCCCAAATTTTACCAGGAAGAAAGTTTGACCATAGCACGATTTTAGAAAATCTATTTAGCATGATTGCAGCGATGTCCCTTGGAGTTAAAAAAAGGATGAATAACATAAATTTTTCAACCAAATTTAGTTGACAAAAGTTGAGTCAGCGATGACTAAAGATGCTACATTGTCTAGCATACTTTATGTTTAAAATATGTTAAATCCTTCGCGGAATTCTTGTAGTAAAATTGTATTACTTATTTTGAACTGCTCAACATCATCGCGTTTACTCTGAACTAATTTTTGAAGCTGTATTATTTTTTGGCGGTAATTACTGAAATTAAATATCAACAAGTATTGGTTGGCCATGCTTTCCGATAATAAACTCAGCGTCTAATTTTACCATTTGTTATCGGGTTTGGACAATTGGCTTGAAATCGGTATCCTAGCGACATACTCTGGTTTGTTGCTATCGAAAAGTCACCGTTAGCGCGCATTTTAGTTAATTAATTAATTAATTTCAGTTCGATAGTTTCAAATATTTCGGTGATAATTTCTAAATGTTACACCGCAAAGCAAATCTGTCACATTTATGGGGTTTTCGCGCAATCTACCAGCCAATCGATCATTTAAATCACGTGTCTTTGAATAAAAACAGCTGTTCGCATCACGAAATCTTGCATTATCATCGTGGCTTAGTCCGTATTGCGCTGAATGCAGGCGTTCATGTTGGGAAATGAATAATATTAGCTTGTTAGACACGTGTTTCCTTAGACTACTAATTCGATATTCACTTTTAGATTTGAAACAGTATTTTGATATCAAAAAGTAAGGCTATAAAGTTTGTCTATGAGGATTTGACTGAACTAAAAATAAATCACCGATAATGTTATATATGCTGCCAAAACGCTTATAAACTAATACTTCAATAAAATATAATATCCTGTCTCAGTTGTTGTAAAATAAGGGTTACAGGTCAATTGATTATTGGAAGTTCCAAGTTTTGATCTTGTTTACCAAGGGTGCGTGTGGGGAAATAATCTTTGTTAGGCAAACGTATGAGAGACAAATCGCTATAGGGCATTCGCAATACTGCTAGTGCTAAGAATTATCATAAAAGCACCTAAAAATTGAAAAATGCGCCGCATTTGAGCTTGAGAGCTCAATATCGGGGATAAGCTTATTTCAATTAACAAAGTAGTCAGGTTAAACCGCATTATGCCATCACATTTAAGTAAGATATTTGCTTTGGTATCCCAAATGGATGGATGGCAGGCATAATCAGAGTATTCAAGCAAGTTGTGGAACAATTTGATAACATAATAATTTGAAATTGTTTATTCCGCCAAAAATTCTTCCAGAAATGCATTTTCGGGCTCTTACACAATAAACCAGGTTGATATAGAATATCATTTTCCACGTTATTGGACAAAATTGGTGCATGCACCTGTCATTTCGAGGTGCATAGTTGAAAAAAATGTCAAGCACTGTAACAGAGAGTTTCTTTCTGTAAAAATGATATCGAGTGGTGGGAAGATAACTAACGAAATCTGTCAATTTCAATAACATATTACCAGTGGGGGATTGTTGCACCGAAATTGTGTTGTTATTGTTGTTGTTAGCCTCCATCGGTCAATTTCGACCAAGGATGTCCATCACAATCAAATGTTTTACATGTTCCACAGATTTTCGAATGACTAAACACTCCTATTCGGAAGTAAAAAAAAACCTCCCGCAACAATAGGCAGAACTCGGTCGATCGGCGTCAGTTGCACGCCGGCGACGTGATCTTTTTTCAGCAGCTATGAGCTGTATCTGCTCCTCCCCCGCTTGCAGACGACGCTGTACGCAGCGTCTCCAATATGAGCGTTAAAGAGCAAGTTCGTCTCAACTCGCAGAGTCAATGCCAAAAGCATTTATATCTCTTTTGAAAACGTCTTGTTACCGCAAGTGCGGTCTGCCGAATAGTCTACGTTCTGATTGCAACTCACCATGGAGTAGATCTTCTAGAATACGACCATTTTCCAGCTTGTAGACGTGGCCAAGCAACCTTAGGCGGCGCTGTAGTATTACGGTGAACATGCTCTGTATAGAAGCTTTTGTTAGCACTTTTGTATTAGTCACTTTGTCCATCCAAGATATGTTCAAGATCCGACGGATGCTTCGTATATGTAAAGCATTCAGCTTCTGTTCATGTCTTGCGTTGGTGGTCAAGATTTCATTACAGTACCATAAACCATTTAGTAAGCACATGCTGTATACCATCATCGTTGCCCTAACAGTCGACATGCGGTTACCCCAAACATGAGAGTTCAATCGGGAGAAAATGACAGCTGCTCAGCCAATCCGTTTAGCAATATCCGTGTTCAGCGAAAGGTGAATTGCCATAGTTGAACCAATATATATAAACTGATGTACTGGTTCAAACAGACAGTTTCCAACAGTGTTGATTCGAGGCGATACAATCCCTTGACTAAGAACTTTGGTTTTGTTCATACCTTAATGTATCACAGTGATTAGAACATAATGAAAGTCAAGCTCATTACTTTCATAAATTCAACTGCTAACAAACTCTATGTAAACTGTAAATCAAACCATTAATATACTTGATAAAATATTGCAAGTATGTGCAATGAAATTTAACTTTGATTAATAACGTTACCATTTTCGTAAATTTTGCTACGCTCTTGAAAGTTTTGTGTTATCCCGCTTTATTAGCAATTCGCCGTACGTAATCACCGACTATCTGCGATATATTTGGATCTGCAATTAGTTGCAAATCTTCCACAACGGAGCAAAATGTTTGAGAATATGCAAAGACAAGTCAGCAAATATTTGTGATCGATCGGAGATGCATATTCTGAAAAACCGAAAGTTTGTAATGAATTAGTTAGATTAGTTTTGTTTCTCTAACCAATACATAACAAACTTATTTCATCACGAATCTGGTTTCCCGATCGGTCACAAAGATTTTCAAATATATATGAAAACTATACCTGAAATTTTAAAATTAAAATCTCGTTCACAGTTAAATGTGACAAAATATAAAAAAATGTTTTCTCACAGACTGTGTCAAAAACCATTCCTTCTCAAAAATCAAACTTCTATTCGTATGAATATGATGAACATGTATGCAAATTCAAATATTTTCCAGCATATTATATTAACTACATCATCATCTGTGGGAACGTGTGATTAAACACGTTGGTCTTACCAGCTCTATGCAACTGTAGATTACAAGCTCAACTTGTTTAATAACTTTCCATTGTTTCAAAAAATACGGATCCTGTTTGAACTGATGAGTGCAAAGAACATGAAGCCATTCGCGGGGTGTGTAAGATGGAAATGAATGCAAACACGGATGATTTCTTCCATTGATATAGTTAATCGATTAACATTGTATTTATTTAACAGATACATTTAACACGTCCTCGCAACATCAGTTCGATTTGATAGTCGTTACGGAGATAAAATCTTCACAAAATCTGCGCTTTCTGCGTTCTAACATATGACTAAGTCTGTCGCTCCGACTAATGTTGCATCGTTGAAATGTTTTCCGAAAAATGGGATGACCACCTAAGATCACCTGACACGTTATCAATAAAGATCTTGTGGTTAATCGTAATCTGAGCGGTGTGCATTCTAGTAGTTCGCGTTATTGTGCGTATTGTAGACCGCTCCGCCATAATTATTTTCGAACGGTTAAACTTCAACTATTAATGGAACTTAAACAAATGGTGGTCAAATTTTACAAATCTATCGGATGAAGCCAGTGCTGTGAATGTTGTAATAGAGATTGTTTCTTCTTTAACAAGCTGTAATGTGACGCGCTGTAGAGTGCAATAAATTTATGCGCTTACTGTCTACATCTATGGTCCACACCGGCATAAGAAGGCCAGCAGTTTTTTTGAAAAACTCATCAATTTCACGATATTTATTAGCAAAACCTGAGGCCACGATTTTTTAATTTAATATCAAATATAAAACGAGCATTCTTTCGCTGCGATTGACAAATAAATTGCCATCAACCCTTGAGGCATCCTCCGAATACTTTGTTCTGCAAATCCAGGTCTTATCGTGTATCTGAGTTGCGAAACTAATCTTTAGGTAATAAAGCATGCGAATCTCAATATCAAAGAATGTTAGACCATTTAAGACCGAAATGCCCCAATGATGATGATGAATTCAATTGATGGATTTCGAGACCACAATCGATTTCCGGGAAATATATGGCGAATTTGAAAAATAGCTTGAAGAGGCCTCGAATAATAGCTCAGTCGAAATGTGATCTAGTTCAAATTCGAAATTATGCAATATTCTTTATAAAACTACTGATGTTACTTTAATTCGATCTACTTTTAAAACAACAGAATTTGATGACACTAACCCTGACATACGCTTTTCCATGGAGTGGAATTCGAGATTTTCAAATTGATATTATTTATTTTAAAATGTCTCCAACTTATCGAATAGTCTATTTCAACGTGCATTAAGTTTTCAAATGTCCATATGTTACGTTAGGTTGTTGACAAATCCATATTTCGCATAATAAAATTTATTATGAAATTTTGAGTTCATATCTATGCTTTTTTCCAGGTCCCTTTCAAGGTCAACTGGTTCAAAAAATATCAATCGATTTTATTTGATCACTAATCAATGTCTGGTCTCGGGCTGCTGACGAAACAGTCCAGCTTTGACACGATGATATCGTCGCAGCAAACAATCGGGTCCGTTCAGTGGACCGATTCTAATTCATCGATAACATCAGCGGGCACACTCACCAGTTCTCAACTCGTAACTGACACGAGCATGATGAGTAGTGGGTTCTGGGAGGACTATGAGTCTCTCGGTCGGAGTGAAATTGAAAATGATGCTGGCATTGATACAACATTTCTGACAAATTTAGAACCGGCTTCACAATCACAAACTGAAATCATTCAGTCTTGCGAAATGGAAGCACCTGCGCAAACAAGTTCGGTCAGTTCTGAGATTTAATAATTGGTTCATCTTTTGATTTGTAAAATACACATTGATATAATCACATCCGATTCCTTATTTTACTTTTTGAATGATAGACCGCTAACGTTTGAATGAAAGAAGTGTAACTACGGACAGAGTTGCACTTATGATATGCTAATATTCAGTTATTAACGCGCAAAACAATCTCATTAAATGTACAAACTGTATTCAAAATCTTAACGGAAAATTATGGTTGATTAAACAGACTTTCACTTGAATTCTACTGATAAATATGTTTTTTAACAAAAAAACACAATGATTAAATAGAGAATCACAAAGTGATCCTTTGTTCTGCGCTCGAAGCGTTCAACTTTGATCAATTTAAAGCCACTCGATATGAGTGCAAGCAAAATTAGGGTTAACCAAATTTACGACTTGGCGGGTTTCGAACGCGGCTTCCTGGATTGAAGTAAGCACTTGCCTCTACTATGCAAGCGCAACCACAACGAATCATTAGAATATCAATTAATGATGAGCACGGTTTTCACTTAGCTAAATACATACTAAAATAAATTGCATTATATATTTTTTTGCTCACATCCCATTCCTTACACACCAATACCGGTTTCTCTCTGTTTACCGTTATCAGCTGGAGACAGTAAGATCAGGTTCAGTGAGCATTGAAACAGTGGATAAACAAGGTTAAAGTTGAATGCCACTGTTGCCTAGGGTTCGTATAACGAACCACGATGTTCAAACACAAAATCACATAGTGATTAGTGGTCAAGCACTCGAGGCGCTTAAGGATGACCACTATTATGTGTTGCTCACATCACCCGCACTTACACCACAAAAGTTATACTTGAATGCCGCTTTAAAATAGGGTTCGTACAAAGAACCACGATTTTCAAATACAGAATCACAAAGTGATTCTCGGTCATGCACTGCAGTCGCTAATGGAAGACCAATGTAATGTGTTGCTCATACCCCCACACTTATACACCACTACCGGTTTCTGGCTGTTTGCCGTTATCAGATGGAGACAGTAAGTTCAGGTTCAGTAAGCCTTGAAACACGATTTAGCACAAATCTTTCTTGTCTAACAAATTTGCCGGCAGACTTAGAGGATTAAACGCGTGGTGTAGAAGCAGGTGGTTGCGTTCATACGTGTTACTTTGACGATTTTAAAACTTTTGACTTGAATAAACTACAGAAATATGATATTGCTGAAAAACTATATTTAGAGATGAAAAAATTAATTTTGAGCACTGTTAATTCAAAAGCCCCGTTTCAAGAGTTGCGATGGAAACTGACGAAATTTTAGGCTTCATTTTTTTAAAATCCTGAAGTTAACATTTTTCATTCGAAGTTTCTCTGTTCGGTACAGCAAAATCCCTATTTCTCAAAATATAAAAATTCACATCTTGTAATGTGTGTCATTTGTTTACATGGAAGCATGTTAAAAGTTTCAAAAACAAAAAGCTTCCATATTGAATGAGAAAAATAATAATATGTGGAAAACGTTTGAGCACGGTCGATTTAAACATCGCACTTTTATCAAAGTATAAAGTTAAATTCTGAAAACATTGTTAAACCATATCAAATATCAGACATGGTGCAACGTGAAGTTGATTTATTATCAGTTCCCAATATTGTAAAAAATTTTTAATTTAATGCGATACTTCAGGTAATGATTTTGTATATGTTAACCCTAATCCGCAATTAACCAATGGCAACTAAGATGGCAAATGCAAAGAAAGAATAAAAGGTCGAATCCTGTAGGAAAATATTTGAACATCAAATGCGAAAAATCAAAATTGACAAGAAATGGTCTTTCAGAAGTTAACTTTATTAAAATCGGACTACATACAAACGTTGATTTGGAATGTACAGTATGTTGTTTCTAATCCATTTTATTGATTTCAAATTCAAATTTTTGAATATGTCCCAAATTGAGTGTATTGATTCTGTCACCCTATCATTATATTCATTATTTTCAAAACTTAAATACATTTTGGATTATTTATTTTTTCTGACGTTCCCTTTTATTTTAGCAAAGCGAATCGAAATGTAAGGACCAATCATTTTCGAATGAAGCCATAACTCCAGGCCACAGACGAAAATCTATTCGCCTCTGCAGCAGCGAAGATTCAAGTGATTCTGATGAGGATCTTGAATGGCTTGACAATTTGGGGAAACCCAGAACACGTTTCGAAGCAGCCTTGCGGAAAGCGAGACTGGCAGAAAAAAGAAGAAAGGTATTCATTGTAAACAAGACCATGATTTGTTAATGAAATAACTTTGAAGCATAATCATTTGAAATTACTGCAAGCTACAGTTAGTTACTTTGAAAGAAAAAAAAACATAAAGTGAATATTCTAAACAGTAACAACTAAATCTAACTTTACTCAATCCCATCTTGCATTATCTTTTAGACTTATTAAATTCAAATACTTGTCATGGTTTTAAATTTGATTATATAAGTAAAGTAACAAAATACATAATAAAAAGTATGAAGCTTTGATCGGTCACAAACATTTTCGATAAAATAGTAAAAAAATTATATCTAAATGTTTCTTAAATTGTACTAACTAAACTCCAATCTATTCCATACATTAACCAATCTAAACATCCATCAGTTCAGCGTCTCGAAAGAGGGTTACATCCACTTCTTTCAAAAATAGGTGAATTGGTGTATTTGTTTGCAAATTACCAGACTGTTTTTTGAGAAACATATAATTTAGAATTTCCATCGGATAACCATCTTCATTTTAGAGGAAATGTTTTTAATAAAAACATGGTTAGTATATGAAATTGCTGGAGGACAATTTAAATGTTCTAGAAGGGAAATTATTTACATCAGTATTTATATTTGAAAGAATCAAGGGTATTTCTTGTTTGCATCACGTATAAAATATATTAACTGTTTGTTTTTAATGCACAACAGCTACTTTCCTCAGTTGATGCAACGAATATAACTGGTCGTACATTGCCTAAATTTGAAGAATCGTTCCAGATCTTGAATAACTTTGATTACTTCGAAGATCAATTCGATTTCATCCAAGCGATCGATCAAGTGAGTTTTCACGTATGCTTGCTACTTACAAATATGAAGTAACATTATATGTGAAAAATATAGTGACACGTAATTTTGAGGTACACAATTTAATAATGTTTTGGTATCCTGAAGAAAAGTAAGCACGGTGCATTTGATATCAGTTTCTATGGTTGCTAATTACCATTTACTACTGTGGTGGCAAAATTGTCACTTGAAATTAGAGATAATTTACCTAACTGGAATCATTTCCAATTCTGTGTTCATAAAACGCAGTTATTGGTAACGCTTCAGGATAGGTCAAAAAATCGTGTTCAGTAGCTGTTTCGCAAATAGCATCTTCCCGAATTGTTTACACAATCACGTATGCTTTTAGGTGGATTCAGGATGAAAGATTATTATGATGCATGATAGCGAAAGCCACATGAAAACTCTTTTGCTGTTGCTGCTCTACTTTGTCACGAAAATTGATCTAGTGCATTTTCTATTCAAAAAATTGTCACTATCTCATTTTTGTTTTTTACTCTTATGCAGATTTCATAGTTATCATTTCCTACACTTCCCGATCTTTTAGGATTTTTTTAAAGTTTGTATGAAATTTAGGCATTTGGTACATTTTGTCTGTCTCTGATATTGATAAATATTTATCCTTCTTGCGAATATGATGTCATAATAACGATCTTTCTCCCTTAAGGGGAGAAACAGTGATGAACTTGATGGGTATTGCACGATTATCATATATACAAAAAGATAGATAATATTTAGTGACCACTGTACTGCATTTCCTAATTTACGTTTAAGAATGGTTGTTTTCTCTGAATCTGATGTTGAGACATTCAACATACGTATTTATGCTTAATATTTGAGGTAGCCGTTAACCGGTAAGGTGTAGCATACACATTACAATCGAGGCAGGAATATGTTTAATGAATATTTTTATTGACCTAAAGACTAATTGCTCATTTGCATTCATGTCCATCACACCCACACCCCACGACCGGTTTCGATATGTAAAATGTAAATGTAAATTTCTTCTGACCGAAATGCAAATGGTTGAATAAAGGAAATTGTAAATTTTGAAAAATCAGAAAATCTTCGTGTATTATCGTGTATTACCTAAGGTAGCTTTATGAAAGACCAGTTGCTGACTTAATAACTTCCTCAGACTAAACAAAATCAATAATTGAAAGGATAATTAAAATCTACGTAGTAGATGCTGAGACCATCTTAAACAACAATATATTTCATATTATTTGGCTAGGTGGCGATAACCAACGTTTCACTAAATGATCCAAGTCAACTGACCTAAACCGTTAAAATTAACCAATGTAATGTGATGCTCACATCCTCCCCATTTACACAACACAACCGATTTTTTGACTGTGTGTCGTCATCAGGTAAATTCAGCAAAATTAAGTTTAGCGCACCCTTCAACGGTGAAATTTGACGATCATATTTGGGGCATCGGTTACAAGTATTCATACGCCAAGACTCGTTATTCAATTGTAGATCACAATTTGATTTTCAGTCAAGCGTTGAAGAGAATTAGAAAAGACCAGTGTTTAGAGTTGCTAAAAATATCGCACCACACATTCGTGGCTTTGAAATAAGCCATTGAAAGAAAAGTATAAAGGCAAACTTGTAAACTTGCTGTGCGAAAATGGTGATCGCTTTTTACTATAATTAATTTTGGAAATAAGACCGCAAACTCATCATATATTTAATTTAAAAAATGTAGTAAACATCATTCAAAGTCCTCAACGCATTGAAATTATACTTGAAACCGGTAGTGGTGTGTAAGTGCGGTGGATGTGAGCAACACATTACTTTGCTCAATGAATTAATTTATAAAGAACTTATATTATTTTTTGAGTTAACACTGAATATTCCTGTCAAATTCACATAGAAACTGAGAAAATCATTTACACTTTTCAGGTTCCAACAGAATCCTCCACCAAAAGGTCTACGGAACAATCCTCAAGTCGACCGGATTCACCGGTATTCACACGTGGACTTGATCTTTGTACGCAACTCGAATCCTGGCTCCAAACACGTCCAAGAAAATTATACGAAAAACAAGATGTTAGTGCATTTGATCGATATATATATACCTATTTTGTTAATTTCATTGTAATTTGATGATTGTACGAAAATTCTTTGAGATCATTTTCCACCCTCCAATGTTCAGTCTGAAATATCTTATAAATCAATATGTAAAGCTGTTGGATTACATCTGAATCTCAGTTTAAATTATTTGCATTCGATATATTATTGATTTATTCGAAATTTAAACATAGCTCGAAGTGAGAAACAACGGATTTTATCCAGGCAATTCGTGATCATTTTCTTACACCTCCGATCCGTCTGTTGTGACCTTGAAATTGAAAATGAACCAAATTCCATACCCATGGAATGCGATGAGCGACAACATCCGGAACAATAAAATAAGTGCACCAAGCACAATCAATAACTGATGTGCCTTAATTTGAAGCTAGTATTTTAACGTCTTTCTTTAATATCACTGATACACACGAGGCTGGAAGGTAAATTTTATATTTGATCGATATATTCCAATGAATGTTTTCACGAATGGCTGTTAAATCTTAAGTCACAATCCTCATTGTATAACGAATTCGTTCATATTTTACATTTAATTTCAATATTTCTTTTGAAAAATATTGCTTTATAAGGGCTTATCTCAAAGTGACACACCCAATGAACCATGGGTTATGGGCAAATTTTAACTGACGCTGCAAACCCTGTTATTTGGTTCAAATTGTTATCATACAAAGAGGGATAGTGCTTTCAAATCTAGTAGAAAGGCTGAATTAAATAGAAAGTTAGGTGAAATTTGGGATCCACAATTAATAATGTTTGGAGAAAAATAATATAAAATTGTGACCAATCTCAACACCGAATTTCCGCATTCTCAAAGTGCGGTCAATTTTAGTAGAACTACCTGAATGGACTTTTTGTAAACGTTTATTGCAAAATTGGCCCACAAATACATTTATCTAGTTTCATAAACTTTAATTCAATGACTTCCTAAAGAAAAAGGAACATTCATCCAAAAAGTTTCATCTTTACGCTATTCAATCACATGTTACACGTATGGGGTTCTTGCCGTTTAAACTAATCGAAATTTCGGCTGATATGAGAAATACATCACTTTGGTCATCCATAAGCGCCTTGAGTGCTTGACCACGAATCACTATGTAATTCTGTGTCTGAACATCGTGGTTCGTTGTACGAACCCTATGTTACAGTGGCATTCAAGTATTCACTTGTTTAATCTGATAAGTATTATAGAAGGGTTCAATGTTTGGAAAATTGACTGATTCATGTTTCAAAAAGCGAATACTTCACAACACCAGAGATTTACTGTATAAATGAAATTGAAGAAAATAATAGTATCCGACGAAAACTTTGAATTAGCGGCTCAGGAATGATGTTATTCTTCTAATGCAAGCCTAATTTCTGGTACACAATGTTTACCATATGACGAGTTAGAGAATTCCAGAGCAATATATCTCGCTTGGCGAATAAATGGCGTCTTCGATCAATAACTGAATTTGAGATATAGAATGATGGGGTACAATCATGTGATGAATTCACACCACACTCCGGAAACAAGTGGCATAGCGAGTTTTCTTAGAAGTAAGAATAATAGCGCGCCGAGGTTTCATCCGGGTAACGTCACATAGGCCCAATGTCGCATCAATTTAGTGTACATTATCTTTCCAAAATCCACCACTAACATTGTTGCTCTGTGCTAAATTGTAACGAGGACTGTATCATATTAACACCAAAAAAGATCCGAGACACGTACCGCATATTCTGTGGTCAGACGAATGTAAGTAAAGATACTAGCAAGAATATTTAAAAATATTCTTCGAAGATACCTAACCATCTGCTAGACTATCGATATACATTCTCTTAGTGAATTGTTCTTTTCACATTTCCACATGAAAGAAATATACCCCATGCTAGATAAGAGTGGTTCAACCAACTGCTCAACGAAAAGAATATAAAATGAATATGTTGATACGGTTGAGCGCATATGTTTTATAAAACAAGTTTCCTTACACAGCCAACGACCGTTGTCTCACAGCATTCACTCATAGGGACAAAAATATCATGTTCAGAATTTGAAACGGCGGAGAAATGGAAGAGAAATACTAAACGTGGTAGATTTTTTCGTTTCACGTCCTTGGTTTTAGCCAATTTCGCATATGATCTTGCGTTTTTGAAAGGTGTCTAATGTTTTTAATAGCGACTTTAGAAGATTCTTGATTTCGTGGCCAAGTGGGCATTTTGCAGAATATGAAAAGCTGAATCTCCACCACAGTTAGATAAAACGATTGTAAAAGTACGGTTTTGAATTTACACAATTATAATTAATTGCGCAAATTACAATCTCTAAGCGAAACACTTTTAAGACTTGGATTATTCCATTATTGGCTGCTATAGTAATATTAGACTGGTTATATGAAAAGGCGTTCATTAACCGTGTATTGGATGTAAATGTGAAATATATGAGATAGATTTTATTCGTGAATCCTATCGCCTAATCAGTTGAATTTGTATGGAAAACGAATTGATTTATTCATCGAATGTGTATCCTTAATTAAGATTAATCAAAGGAAATGTAATTGCAATATAGAATCAAATCAGAACCATAAATTAATTTGTTTAGTTGCCGGCTTAAACTAACCACTTATTTTATAGTTCCTGCTGCAAACACTGCCATCTCATTCAAACTTTATGTACACAGAAATTTAGAATAAAGATGCGAACTCAACATTATAGGAGCCCGCATAATGAGATATCTTGAAGCCTTTGCGTGGATGCCTGTGGTGACATTCGCCATACCAGCGTACACGAGATGGATCTCAAAAATCGATTGACCAGCATGCTTGTTGCTAGAGCACGTAAATGAGTTCAAAATCGGAATACCGCGATAACGTAGCATTTGTCATAAAGAATTTTAAATTTTAAAATTCATTCTAATGAGAGAAACCACTACAATGTTGTGTTTTCAAATATTCTTTATGCAAGTAAACGAAGTGTGGACAACTAGAAATATTCTGTAAAATTATTATTTTGAACCTAATCAGAAAACGAAAAGGTGCGTGTGATCAAAATACATCCAAAAGAACATTTTTGTTCATATTCATTAATTTAAAACCTATCGGCATGTCTGAACCCATGTGATTGAACAGGATGGTCGGATCCTAATCATACTGTCCCTACCTGATGAGTGCAAACAGAACGAAAACGGTCGTGTGGTGTGTGCATGTGTGTGGAAATGCATGCAAATTTACTGTACATCGAATTCAAGATGTAAGACGGTGTTTAAAGCTCACTCCGTATTTCAAATACGATTGTCATGTTTCAAAATTTTAATTCGTTTCCCGTGTTAATTGAGAAAGTCGTATAATAAACCTGTCGGATGCGCATTAATCAATACAACGATCAATATTTTTCTGGTGTTATTGATCGAAAATACGTTCAACCGAACCGGGATATGCGACCACTTTGTAATATCAAAGATGCATCAACATCGAATGGGAAGCCAAAAAGCATTCAAATCTCGAAGAACATTAAATAATTGGACCCCTCCAATAGCCAGATAAAAATGTGTTCCAATTGTGTGTTAACCTCACATTCTCTTCTGCATTTCATCGAGTATATTTGAAACTTCAAACAAGAAGATATTAATATCATTTAAATTGGATTTAGACAATGTTTTGGCTTTCAGCTTATTTTGGATAAGATTCTCTCTTGCAATTTATCTGATTCTCATGTAATTTGAGCTATCGTTATCCAAATCATTTTCGCTTGTAGCTTTTCCGTATAGCTTAGTCGAGCATGAATTCCACAGCTGTCGTGATTACCAGGTGAAAGGTATAGATTCAGGTGACTGATCATCTTATGTGAAATGTGACAAGTCATATGTTTAAGCGAGTATTTTAACACGTTTCCGAAACGTCGAGGGTAACAAGCAAATGAAGGTTGAACGGTAATTCCCTAGATTTAAATTTATGTTAAATCGAGGTCAGTTTCAGCATGAGAATTCATATTAATTTCACAAATGAGAACAAAATACAGTTGTCGGTCGAATGTTTTAAATATTGTCGAATTTTTCTCGGATTTGAAACAAATAAAAATACAGTGATTATAAACAGTTTAAAAGAACAGTTAAACTGCATACTGCCAAGCGAAAGTTCATATGAGGTGATTTAAACGATTCGAAGACTGATCTTATCAATTTTTATTTCCAGCCAAATCTTCGAATTCGAATCTATCCAACCTTAAAAAAGAAGCTTATTTCGCTCTGAAATATTTCTAAGATTCAATGCATGCAATTGATAATAAAGATGTCACATTTTCATTAGTATTCAAAGCACTTAAATTTACCATTTCAAATCTAAATCATCTAGTGATTATATTACTTATAATTCTCTCTCTCTATAATTTGCATGATAGATTTTACAATAGCTCAAATTTTACTTAAATATTATTAAAAATTAATTCACTACTTGCTACTCTTGATTAGTCGTGCTGTTTCCCAATTTGGACAAGTTTCAATTAATTTTAAGCAATCAAAACGCCCGTTAATTGTGACCTTGACATACGATAGTCTGATTGGCTGAGCCATGCTGATCACTGATTGCTTCAAAACGTTGTGTGCAATGTGAATGCAGGCAGTTGGATTTTTTTTCACAGGTCGCGCCACACGCTTTACAATTGTGTTTCATCAGTCTTTCGGAGCAAAATCTACTCAATCCAACCGATCCCATGGAAACCCCGGTACCGATCGATTTGGATTTTTTAAATCGAAACACACCAATCGATATTGATGATTCTGTGGATGGATCTCAATTGACCGACGGCCTAAACAGCGATTCCGCAGCGATATCTGTTTACTCGAATGGAACTAACAAAAAGCAAAGTTTGCTAAGGGATCACGGAGGGAATGAGGATTTGTGGCAGAGAATCAACGACGTAAGCAGCTGAATTTGTATTTATATCAATGTGTGATTTTATACAATAATCACATAATTTAAATGCAGCAACTCAATGGAAATGATAGATTAAATTTAAAAGCTGCCATTTTTCCTGTCACAAAGATGTATGGATGGATATTTGTGAATATATAGTTTTCTCTATTAATGAAATCGTTTCTAACACAGAACATGAAATCCTATTAGATAAAATATAGAAATTAATGCATATCAATGAAGTATTCAATGTAAAAAATAATCTGGTTTGTTCATTTGCTTAACATCCATCAAGTGTGTTGCTCATTCCCAGCAAATTCTTTAGAAACTGAGAATTGAATAACTATATTTTCTGTTAATCTGTAGCCTTCAGCCTATTAAATCAAATCGGGGTTTTTCGAGCACTTAATAAATGCGTTAGATTTGTGGAATAGAGCATCGCTCTTGTTATGTCACAGTTCAACACGCATGACAATATTCATTAGAGTGTGATGCAACAAGGTGAGGTAGTGTAACATCATTCCCCAGATAAAATAAAGATTACTTTAGCTAACTTTTTGTAAGTGAAACAATCTTGATTTATTAACTGATGAATCAGTCACACCCTGATCATACTTATCCTTTTTCCGGTAGAATGCGAGGTATGCCATTTTGAGTTTTAAACCAACGAAAACCTATGAAACTTTTGTCGTTTCTAGAAGTATGCTTTCAACATGATCTTCCTAAAGCTGTGAGCTCAGTGGGAAAGAGTTTTTTCTCCCGTAACAGTAAAAATATTTCCGTGAATTTATTCCCAAAGTTCATTCTTCTGACTATCTCCATGGTCCCGAATAAGCATCTGTGTCAAAATTGAGTTATTACACGAACACAATTTCAAATTATCATCAAATTTGTTTTCGAGAAAATGACTAATCATTCTTATGTGCTCACTTCCCCGCAATTACATACAACTATCGGTTGTTGACCGTTTGCCGTAATCAGTGGACACAGTAAGATTATGTTCAGCGAGTCTTGAAACAGTGGATAAGTGTCAAACAATGTTATACTTGAATGCCACTGGAAACCCTCAGTGGTGTGTAAGTGCTGGGGTGTGAGCAACACATTACTTAGTTTACCCATGACCGCTTTGAGTGCTTGCCCAGGAATCACTATGTGGTTGTGTTTTGATACAGTGGTTCGTTGTACGAACCAAATGTAACAATAATACGTTTGTTTACCAATCAATCTCTTTCTGATATGATGCAACTCTCATCGAGTAACGATATCGAATTTACAATCTAACATAATCTCTCGATTGCTTCAAAATCTAAGAAACCTGTAACGCGTGTTAAGACAATCCGTCCAAAACTGAAAATAGATTGTTAGCACTGAGCGTATGTGAGCCAAAACTAAAGATAAATTCCATAGTGATGCCTTCGCTGTATATTACATGAAGTTGGGATTAAGTACGTTTGTTATTTGTTTCCATGGTATAATGAATTCATAAGAGAAAAATCGCATTGTAATATCACTGGTAACACATTTTCTGAATTATCATATGTATGCTGAGTTTGTAGAGAAAAATTTAGAAAAAACACTTCTCAATCCATCCAATGCGATTTGTTTAAAACCTTACACTATCATAGCGAAAGATATCATTTTGAAATTTCCACTACATACTTACATACAAAAGCGGATAGATTATAAACAATCTGACCATTAAAAAGTACAGTAAACGGAATTTTCAGTTCAAATTACATTCTTCTTTATGAATTTCAAAAATCGATTTGATTGTGCCTAACATTCCGTTGCCATGACCTGGTTATCGATCGTCCCGGCAGCAGGTGGTAACAATAAATTGTTGTCTAAAGGGCGGTGCCTATCTCAGTGAAACGAATTGCGATAATTCCAGACTTGTCCGATGTCCACATTGATATTAATCGATTATTATTATTTTGAGTTCCACTCAATTGATTAGCCTAGATGAAAGCGTATAAAAATGGCGTAAATAAATCACTCGATCTGGGAACTTTAATTCGATTCCAAAGTGTTCACTATTTATTGCTTCGTGATAATTTCATTATTTGGTTCTAATAGAATTACATAGATAAACCGAAAGGCTTCTAGCTTGGTTTTGTAGATAGTATAAGGAAACAAAGTTTGAAAATGTGTTAGCAAAAGAGAATTTGGGAATTAATGAAAGAGAACATTTAAGAATCACAGTGTGTAATATACCTAAATGCACCATAAATGACCTAGAATTATTACAAACCCGATATTTTCACAAGCAAACATGTAGCTGTGAAAATGTACCTCACGTTGAAGACGTTCAGGATGAGCTGAGGACAATTGAGCCAATAAGAGCTTCTTTCGAACACATATAAAATTAGACTTTACACGGTTATAAGTGAGTCATGCGCATCGTTAAATATTCGAAAAGTATATCCCAGATCATTTTCGTGCTTTCTCCGCATGAAGGCTTCCGGCACATTCATGTTACTGCGTTTCACATATGACCATGGGGCAGAGAGTATCACATATATTACTAAAATTTGCCAATTTGTAGGTACTCAACCTCTTGGCTTCTGAGATCATCTGAAACCCCTCGCAGTCACTTTGAAGTCAGAAAAGTGCAGTGCCGAGTGAATAATGTTTTGCTTGAATGACATTGTTAAATAGTATTTGTACAACCAACCACGGTGGTCAAATACAGAATCGAAAAATAATTCTAGTTTAAGCGCTCAAGATGCTCAGAACCGGATATAGTATATTATCGTGGGGAGGAAACAAAAACATACAATCCGAAGCAGAGTATTTTATCGAATTTCATCATCATTCTGCGATATATAACTATAATCGAGGCTAACAATTTCGGACATTTGTTGTGTGAGTTTAGATCCTAAGTGGTAGCGAAACATTCAAAATTTGACACTTCTAATCGAATTTCACAATCGTTTGATGTAACACATCACTTTTGAGAGGCTCTCTGTACCGAATGTTACTTTCTACACCGGATGGTGACAAACTACACGTAATCGATAATGGTGTGCAAGTGCTAGGGGTGTAAGCATTCGTTCTAACGTAAATTCCATTAGATCACAATTGCGTGGCTTTTTAGAGTCATCCCGTGTCAATTCTGTTCACATTGAATAGCAGATTTCAATATGGAAAACTGCTATCGAACTGCTGAATGTTGAACCCAAGAAAGTAAAATGTAGGACTTCCCTGCGCTGATCAATAAAACGGTGTTTTCAAGTATGTTTACGTTTGAAAGTAATTCGCATAGGGATCAAATTTCACTCGAAACTTTAGGAATAGAGCAAGTGGCTTCAAACTATTTCTATCGTGTTTTTCCTTTTATATAGAAAAAAACTTCAACAAAATAATGAGCGATTTAGAAACCTACTCATAATTTCACGTGGCTTGATACTTTTTTTGTGATTTTCCGGTCGAAGTTCAAGTATGAACCCTTATTTGTTCATAGTTGGATAGATACTCCGGTTTGTACTTGGAACAACTGTTAGAAGACTGTCAAAACGATACAATGGAACTCGCTTTGACCAAACGTCTGGAACGACATCATCGTCTTCATGTTGCCGCAGAACTTGCGCTTGCTCAAGTACGTTGTCAACCTTGGAACACACATTTAATATTGATATTTACTTAAGCAAAAAATAGATCTCTATGGTAATCTTAATGAACCACAAATCACGCTATATTTAAGGATATTATTGCTAACATTTTTATCGAAATAAGTAGAAAGCGCGTTTTATGCCAAAAATAATAAAGCTTCTATTTGATTATGACAGTATAACTATAAGATATAATAAAAATAATAAATAGGTTACGGTGCAGTAAACACGTGATTTGTCCACGGTTTTTGGACGGATGTGAATAGATAAAACTCTGGAATAGTTAACAAGTGAAACAACTCTGACTTGCAAACTCAACTTGTTTACCATCCTTCTAATGACTCAAAACAAGCGGATCCATAACTCACTGTCCCTATCTGGTGAGTGCAGACTGTACGAAACCAGTCTTGGTGGTGGTGGTGGTGTGTGATAGAAATGCATGCAAATGAAGAAGACAATTTGTTGTTTATGTGTTCATATGCTTCCATTTAACTACACCTTACATCAAATATCACACAAATGGTGAACCTTGGATGTTTTTTCTCTACTAATAAAGTTTCAAATACGGATCCGTCTTTTGCCAAATTAAATTTATTTGAATTTAAATGAGACTAAATTCAAACAGGTAAATTCAAAATTTATCGAGATGGTCGACCGCGGATTGCGCATTAATTGCTCGGTTCCGCAAAACAGCTCAGATATTCCGGGATCGTTTGCTTGAAGAACAATAAAGTTTATCAACTTTCGTGGTTCTTGATCTTTTGGTCTCTAACTTTTCATTAGTTGCACAAGATGGAAAGGCAGCCAATTGTGTATATTATGTTTCGGCCCGTGCGTTAATCAGTCAATAAGCGTGCATAATGCATACTCATGTCAGATCAGGTTCGCTGTATCAAACGTATTCCAACAGTGGCTCCCAATTCTCCATTGATTCAAGACATGTAGATTCTGATCGTAATATCCATACGCACTTAATGCGAACAATAGCTCTGTTGGCTATGATCGGGTCAAATATTGGTCTCTAGTAATACAACGCTCACAAAATCGAATTAAGTTGGTGGAAACCGTGCTGGAAATTTGATGTGTCAAATGCTGACACAATTTACATTGTTGTGAGAGTATGTTATTAAATTAGCTATGTCTTCTGAAGAAGTTTCATCTTATCGCAGATAACAATTAGGCCGCAGCAAACATACGCAATATGGGTTTAGCATATTTTTAAGCATATCGCTATATACTCTTCAAAAAATCTTCCGGGTTATTCAAATCAATACAAATGATGAATAAGTCGCGTAAATTGCATCTTGTTCTTTCCATGCTGCGAAAAAATTCGGAGTTGATTCTTCACACAAAATTTGCACATTCCAGCTCCCCAAAGTATCCCAAATGCAAGCAGAAGTGGAACAATACAACTGGATTCTACCTTCAATTCCGGTCGCCCAGTTGGTGAGCGAGTTACTCTAACAAATTCATAAAATTCACTATTCAATTAATCGATTTCTTTCTGAAATATCTCAGGCTTTATTGATTTCGAAATCAATATCGATTTGAAACAGGTGTTAGTGATTATGTTGATTTATCTTATCAAGTGAAACACTAAAATAGCCAAAACGCGATACTTGATACTAAAATTTGTTATAATAGAAAATCAATAATCAATTATTCGAAGAAATTGATTTATGATCAGCTAAATACAATCTGTTTACAGTGGCTCTCAAACTTGATATCAATTTTTTTCAAAAGCATCTACGTCAATCCAGATCATTTTTCTTTATAATAGTGTAGTCAAACACTTTTGAACTAACACCAGCAAAATAAATCATGTTGTGATCTGTTTTTCGTTTAACAACTGAAATTTGGATATACCGTAATGGATTTACCATGGTTACGGATGGCATTACAAGATGTTTTTTTCGATTTTATCCCCGCAATATTTGGAACGTTCACCTTAATCACACAGCATCATGTGCTAGATTTATCCTTTTCTAGCAGATGATGATTTGTTTAGTAACATGTATTCAAATTCTAGACTGATTAACTTCAATTTAAGAAGCTTCTTCTCATTTAATTATAACCATTTACGCATTTTGTGTTTGCAAAATAAATATTTATTTATGATTAAATAAACAAAAACATTTCACCTATTAAGTCTACTTTGATTAAAAACGTTTCGACTCATTTAAATTAGAGAAACAATGGTGGTTCTTCATCCAAATATAGTGAATTATCACATAAATCTTAGTTGGAAAGGAAATTGAAGTATAGCATTGTCTGCCTGTCTACTGCTTTTCCAAATCTCACTGAAACTTAACTCAATTTCTCAACCTAGTGACTGAAAACATCTAGAAACCCGTTGTGAAGAGCGATTTGGATAGATATAAGTAAAACATGTTTTAATAATGAGCCTATCAAGGTTTGACTAGAAAATGCAGTTATACATTTGCAATCTTCAATTGAACAAAGTAATTAGTTTTACGATTCCTATTTAAAACTTGCTAAAAAGTTACAGGTTATTTCCGCACTATCACAGAAATGAGCAATTGTTCCGTCGATGTATGTATTGACGATAGGTCAGTATTCAGTATTTTTCTTGTATCAGAACGGGCTTAATTTGACCCAGAGTATACATACCTTATGTCCTCCATTGCCGCCAAATATTCCGGTGCGCGCACTAATTGAATTTCTGGAGTAATTCATGTTCTATCTTCAATGCAGTCAAAACCATAACAACTATCCAGAAATCGATAATAGTTGGATTATGTGATATCAACGATTTGAATTAGTTATCTGGTCATCATAAGTGTGATTGTTGACACCATCGTCAAAAAATCCCGCTCAGGACATATTCTTATCACAAAGTTACGAGTCAAACTTTGAGAACATAGGATATTTAGAGAAACTTTTTCTTTTCCCAATAAATTCGCAGCTGAAATTGAATAATGTAAAATTAGTCAGTTGATCGGAATGACGATTCTATTTTATTATTTTTCAAGACAATTCTCATTTCTCCTTAATCAATAACCCTAGGTGTTAAAAACGAATAATGTTATTCAATCCAGCTAACTCGGTACTTTAATATGGTATGTAACTTGCACAAATTAATAAAATCCAGGCAACACGATCGATAATCTAATTAGGACGGTAGATCAATATTTTATTGACCAATCCGTTTCCTGCTCCAGTTGAAAATTTCAAACAAATCGAGGACACTGTTAGATGAATCGATATTGCAGCAGTTCAGCTTGTATCAACTGCAACTCGTTGTGAACGACGTGCATTCAACCATTCACAGTAAGTCTGATGTGATTTTGGCAAAGGTTCTGCGACTGATACTCTAGTATATACGGTAATTTTTTATACATGCGAGTATTTGAAATTCAGTAAGTATTAGCACCATCGAACGCAAATTGCTTGATGCAATCACCACAAACAGATTTACTAGCTGAATGATGAAAATATCGATTTTCGAAACACAAGATTTTGAGAAAAAATAACAATTACTCCATACTGTGGAAAGCTGGTGGAAGATTCAAACAAGGAACTTTTTAACTCGTTAGGAAGTTCACTCTACAACGTGGGGAAAAAGCGGCTCCAGACAGTTATGAATTACCATCTACACTCGCTTCTTTATTACCTACATAATCAATCAATTATCCCGAACAGTCAATCGCGGATTCGATAAGTAATACAAATCAAGGAAACATTTGTCGTTGAATGATAGAAGCAGGAACTGGTCTCTAATGCGAAAATCTATTGGCCTGAGCTGTTGTAAACAGTTCGGCTGGTTGACAGGTATAAGCACGAATAGGTTAGTTAAAACCTTGCAACTGGTACACAAAATATAATAAATTCCAGAATTTAAGGCGATAATAGTCACTTAGGTTCACACTTGACATAGCATATTACACTATTGTACATATTTTCGTGTAGTTGAGTTTTAAATTCGCACTATGCGTCAAATCGTTTTTATGACAATCATGTATCTCGACAATGGGAGATGTAATAATAGTTTCGAGAAGTGCATTGGAGAGTGAACTGTTACGTATTGCATAAAAGGTGCAGCGGCAGCTAATGCGAAACAAGGAGTTTTAGTATAGCTCGGTAGTTGCCTGTATGTCGTGACTCGTGAATATGTTTTTCCTAACGTATGATTTCACACCATATTTATCACATCATTTCGAATGCTCGTTGAGTGAAGAGGCTAACCCTTTGCTTTGGTTCCACGTACGTTGGATTCGGGAAACCAATTACGAGTTTTTTTGCTCGGTGATATATTATATCAGACAGTTAATTATACGCCTTGGCCAAAGGAGTTCAAAATTTCTTTCAATGTTCCACGAAATTATGTACGATTTCGGAATCATTTGTCACATTTTGTGATCATGATTTGCCTCCACCACTGACTAAATAAGGGTTTCGTATTTGAATTTCTCCAACTTTTTTTTCATCGTTCCATTTTGTGGATACAGCATCAGATAAATAAGAAAGGATTAGTGACTAAAAGAATTATTTACACACGTTTGATTTTTCTTTAGACCACGTACAAATTTGAAAGGTTCGAATATACCATCCTGAACATCCTGTATTTGATCAAAACGTTGCCGATGGGATCATAAAGCTTCGCCCCGTATCTTTTTGTTGTCACATGGATAAAGTGTGTCCGTCCTGATGTAAATCTAAATATTAACGTCTATAAATATGTCAGATTAAGTTCAGTTCATCTGACAGTGATTACTGGCTGAATGAAGTCTGTAGATTTTACACTTAACCATGAAACATATATATTTTCTTTACAATATCCGTGAAATTAAACCATTCGTCCACATTTCAGATTGACCAGCAGAATAGGTTTTACATATTAAGGCAGACTGCTCATTCAAATCATTCTGTACACGCTTCACATTCTCGATATGTCATCATTGACATTTCTTTCTAGAGTATCTTTTGACGAACATTCTCGATAGAAACGCGGTTATCGAAAGAAATCGCGTCAGTGAAAATATAGATATAGCCAACAATGTGTACAGTCCAGAGCAGATCGAAGAACGAATGTATGTTCACTCTATCATGGGTGAATTGTGGGTACGGCGCAAAATACAGAAAAATTACCTGTCGACAAATCTTAGGCATTCCGGTTCAAGCTTATACAATATCAGTTCTTTCATTGCGATTGATATTGTTTCAGCATCGCTGAAACAAATAAGGAACTTAAAAATATATAGATCGTTAGATACAGTTCAAATTACATTTAATTAGAACATTACAATTTCATTGTTGATGGGATATTGATTGTGTGCGCTATTTCAATGACCTACTGTGTAGATATTAACTAGTGTGGAGGTGCGAATTGAATTAGCGATTCCTGCTAATCACGAGCTTTCAAATGATACGCGGAGCTCCTCCCCTCAACACTACACAAGTGTATGAAGCGCCGAAAATGTCAAAAAGCGACAATTGCGAACCTTTATTATTTCTAATTTCGGTAGAATTGTATTCGATAGGAACATTTTAGGAAATGATGGACAATGTCAACCGCAATTAAGAGATATAACATTCGACATTGTCAGTCAAACGGCCTTGCGTGACGAGGGGCGGAATTGTTCTGTTTGGCACGAAAACGACTGACAAATCACATTCAAGTGACAACCAGGACAGAAATTTGAGGATCAGTGTTGTGATTGATTATTTTGCTGAGATGAGATAGTCGTGTGTTTCGTTATTTGTCTGCTGCGTAATAAACGCGTTTTACCGAACGGCTCCTCTTGTGTTTTGAGATTCGTGGGTGAACGCGATTATGGTTGGACAGGTTGACCTCAGGAATTTATTGAGATGCAATCGACGGGAGTTAACGTGGTTATTGTTGAACCGATTAAACAAAAATGTGATAATTGGCCAATTGTTGACCTGAAATGTCCCGACACAATCATTTTCGGACTCTTTGTACTCCAAGTGCTAAATTACCATAGAACAAGTAAGTGTAAACCGGAAACTACATTCTTCTCATAAATCAAAATACTCTCAAGTTTAGCGTGGGTAGGATTGATAACGAATAGTCATTTCCTGTTCAATCTGGCCTTATAAGGCGTTATAATTCTACTGCTACAAGTTTTATTATCTCAATATACCCGTGATTTGTGGAATAGCAGCGGTTTTAGAATCCTCTGGTCTGTTGAAATTTGCTGTGATGGTGGCTGTATACTTTTCGCAAAACGATTATTATAAACAGGATCCAAAAGCAACGATGCTTTTTTAATTATTCACAAACAAAATCTGATCTTGTAAAACACGCCAGCTAATGTAACAGTAGTCTATTGGTTCGGTTAAATATTCACTCTGAGCATGGCTAACAAATATTTTGTGAATGCATTTACATGATGTGCCAAAAGTTACTCACAATTATCGTAACACTTACTTCCGTTACTATTTAATTTAATTTTTGTGGTGCGTTTTAATCTATTCGGGCGATTGTATGCTTTTATTCAGGTTTGAATAAATATCTTCTTCAAGAATTAGCTGATCGAGATGAACTTCACATGGAACTCAGTCGAAAATGTGCTGAAATCGGTCGGATAGCCGAGTAAGTTCACTTGATTCAGAACGTTAAACGCAACCCTGAAACATTAATTTCAAAATCGACATTGAGTGATTTTGCATTATTGATCCAAGTATTCAAAATTCAGATCAATAATCGTAACAGTATTTAAGGTTCAAATCTATCATGGATTCACCCTGCTGGCATGGTCACCTTCTGTGACACACATTCTGTGCGTTTGGAGAAAATATTTGAACGAATGTTTCGTAATTTACCGAGTATTTCGAGCATTAAGACTATATGTTTTTGAATGTTTAGCGTCTTGGCTGAAATTTTGAGATTTGTTGGAATGAGAATAGAATACAAAATGTTAATACGAAAATATTGGAATTCAAATTTTTAACTTAGACATGAGTCCATTTATGCGTGCATTATGATATATGTCTAGGTGGCCTTATCAGATAGATTCCGATTGAATTTTTGTTTAGATATAAAATCAAGACATTTTCTCACCCTCAAATATATCATCCACCGAAACGCCGTTTATTAATATCCAATGGATCAGACGTACGCGTTTTAGGTAATAGGGACGGATGGTAACAGCCGAGAAAATATTTTAAAATGCTATTGGTTGCATGATCACTGGACCAATCGCTAAAACAATGATTACTACATTGTGGCAACCAAAAATGTTTAAAAAGAAACACTTTGGCTAAAGTAATGTGTTGCTCACATCCACTGCACTTACACACCACTACCGGTTTCTGACTGTTTGCTCTTCATCCTTTTTATGTTTGTACTTTGCCTCCTCCGGTCTATGAGGTCCAAAAATGTATACCGCAATTCCATAAGAACCCATGAGAACCCTTCGGCTTGAGAGTAGAAATCTTCCCTAAAACGAACTGCAGAGCTAGTCGCTAAGAGGTGTGATTTCTATCAATCAGTGTATAATAGAATTCGTTATTTAAGATTTATTGTATCCTCCAGCTTAAACAGCGTATTTATTACATTCGAATGACGGTGTTTAGGCTATATACGCTCGAGCAATATTACATAACCGTATAAACTTCGAGTTCCGATTGAAACAAAAAACTGAAATTTATCAACCAAAAATTAAGCAGTACGCATTTTAGGGAAAATTTAACTTGTTTTTAATCGCGAAATTTTCCTAGTGAATACAGTTTGCTTTCGGTGGATAACCAGGTTTGCGGTTTTGGATTTCTTAGCAAGGATACGCTCAAATTTCACAGGGAAGGTTTGACGTAATCCCAAATAATCGATTAGTAAAATTGAAAATTGCGAGTAATATCGATCATTGAACATTATCTGTTACTGCCTTTTTGTGGCTATGAAAATTTAGCGTTTGCTTGTGATGCGAATATTCCCTTAGGGATGTGGGTCACAACAGATTTTCATCATTCGTTCCAAACCATCTATTTTCAGAACAGAGATTTTGAATATTTTGCGAATATAAAACGTTTTGTTAATTTCAAAAGGTTTACGCGCTGACAACCACTCTTACACGTTGTTATTGGAATGCAATACGTTCCGCATTATTGATAAAATTTTCCGCGAGTTATTGATTTGACCTCAACTCAACTGAAATATTTCCATTCAAAAATATTCTACGTTGTTTCGTAGCCAAGCATCCGTTGTTTTTCTTCTCATTTTGAATGGGTGTGCTCTGATATCAGCACATTCTAGTTTTTCAGTTTGCGATCAATTTTTTTAAAAGCAAAACAGCGTGCTTATACTTCCATTAAAACCAGTGCTGTTGTCATTGCACCCAGCTTCGAATATTTCACAAGAATAACGATTTGAAATTTGAAAATCGTAATTTATATTTCAAATTCAATTTATCATCGGCTCTGAACTCAAATAATATTAAATACACTATGTTTCAAGTCTAAAAGCAACTAAGCGAGCTGTCTCCATCGCATATGTTGGAACAGCAAGAAACCGGTTCGTGTAATACATAGGTGTGCAACACAATAAAATTGGAAACTTAAGCTTCGCGAACGAGTAAACGAGAATCACTTGGGGTTTCTTCATGGAAACATAGTTTTTCGTTGTAAGGAAGCTATTGATTAATGTCTTGCTACTTTTCCACTTGTTCAATGCTCACTTAGTCTAAATTTGCTGCCTCCACATGATGAAAACCCACCGTCTAGAAAGGCTATTGGTGTGTAAACGCGCGGTCTTCAAGTGAAGCACTCAAAAGAAACATAATTTTCACATTTACATGAATTTACACACGCCATGAGCGCATTTATGCATCGGATAGTGACGGTAAAGTCAGGAGTTGCATGACATGAAATAAGGGAGAAATATAAAACTATATAAGATTGTAAGTCACCGTTTAAATAGATTGACACGACCAAACCGTTCAATCACATGTGCCTAAAAACAACTCATCCACAAGTAGATCACAAGTTGAAACATTGACAGAATGGAATATGGTTTGCGTTTCCTACAGTGTTTATATATATAGCATATTTTACTGCAAGATACAATACACAATTGTTTTAATATCATCAGCGTTACTTACACACTAGTTGCATAATTATTCATATTGATATTGTCACATCCAATAAAATTTAAACAATTCAATTCCGTTAAGTAAATTAGAAATTTCAAAAAAACGAGATTATGCACATTTGATAATAATAATATTTTGAAAAACACGACTTGAAACACCGTTTTCTCCTCCATTCGACGCAGCCATTTCAAAGACCTCTGTGTCCGATTGTCCGTCAGTCGCTTCAGACGAACTTTGTCAAATCCTGGCGGGCTGGTACCCTCCGATCACATTGTGATGCACGTCAATCCAGATTTATCGCCCGGTAGAGCTTTTGAAAACACAACTCGAATTGTTCGAGCGCTATTCGGGCGCAAATCGAACAGATTTTAACAATTGCAAAGAGTGAAAATCCGCTCCCCACTAATTGTACACAAAGTGCTTCCATTTCGGATAGAGATGTTTTCGAAAAATGTGCTATCGTTCCCTCACAGAATTCATGATATGGAATTGTAAATATATTGAGAAAATATACTTATGAATCATCAATATTCTTCATCACACTATTCTTCAGGAGTGGATTATTTTACTTTTAAGCTACTCATTAGTAACCGCATCTTTAATAATTTGAACTATTTTATTATTTCAATGGCATACGATATAGACAGTAGATGAAAGTAAAAGTAAACCATATGTCTGTCATTGCTCAGTGTTTTACAACTTTTGCTGGAAAATTACACTGATATTAAATTCCTCCGCTGAAACTCTCAAGGATTTTGCGCAAACCAGACACGAATTTGTTAAAACTGGCCACAGAAAGGCAGATTCTCAGAACCAAATAAAGGTGTTGCTCTCATTCCACGCACTCACACCCAACAACCCGTTCGTAGCCTTTCGTTGTCTTCCGGGAAAGACAGTAAGATTGGATTGAGTGTACCGTGTAACAACAGAAAACGGGTAAGCAAAAGGAAGTCATTAATTCCACTGTTGATTATGTTTAATAAATAGAACCATGATGTTCAAGCACAAATCATGCTGTGATTGCTGGTCAAGCATTTGACCAACATAGTGTTTCCCTCACATTCCTCGCACTTACACACCACATCCTGGTTATGGCTGTATGCTGTCATCAGGTGGATAAAGTAAGATAAGTTTCATGAGCCTTGAAACAGTGGATAAGCGGTAAACAAAGTTATACTTCAATGACACTGATAATCACATTGCTATATTCAACCTTTAAATGAACGATCCACATAGTTGCCCCATGTCAACTGATCAAATCGAAACAATTGACTACATTTTAAATTGCCTGAATATCCATTCCTTACTATCCACTACAAATTGGCGAGCCCGACGTGATACTCCAATGACCAAAATTAATAGTAGACGAAGCTTTTCAGTATCCAATTGAAAACAATTCAGCAAACATTCAAGCAGTAAGCGACGTTCATTTTAATTTTGCCAAATAACTGGTCCAGTGTGGATAAGCAAACCGAAGTCCATTGATGGTTAAACCAAAACAGAATTTATGGTAGCAGTATCTGGTTAATTAGACTCAACATACTCCATCCCATCCGTGGACAAATAACTGGTTTTTCCCTCCTCGGCCAAGGAGATCAAATTATACCGAGATTGTCGGCTCTAGAAAAAGTTGGATCGTTAGCAGCAGAGCAAACCATGTGCGACCGGATGGCGCTGATTGGCTTGCATCGTGGAACTCGAAGCAGTGGATATTTGTAGGATTTTGATGTGATATGATTTAGGAGAATGCTTGTAAACCTCACGTTTGTTGTCAATATCAAGTGCCTTCTCATCTTCCAACGCTCAGAGGCAGAGTTCTGTATTAATGTCTACAATCCTTTGTTTTGTATTATCTTAATTTGTTAATTTAGGTTACCGATTGCGCAATATTGAATTATTGATTTCTGTTTAGCGTCATCACTCACACCTCATTGATTTTCGGTTCGCTAACTAAGTGAACATTATTAATCCGTTAAATACCAATTGTACAATGTCGACATACAATATTAACAAAATACCTCTTTTCAACGTGAGGTCCTCGTTATTTAGTGGCTGTCTTGGACTCAATGTTGTATGTGGATATGACAAGGACTCAAACAGCCTGACAAACCATTCCTCACTATCCACTAAAGCATCATCCTCATATCACAAAACTAACAGTTTCTGGCTGTTTGCCATCATCACCTTGAGATAGTGAACTTGAAAAATTTCATAGAAATTAGAATAACCTGAAATCAAACATACAAAAGTTTATTTTTAAGGAAAAATATTATTTCAAGTTAGTGCACTTAGATGTGAATTTGTATACATCACATTAAGATGTGCTTAGAATATGACGCACCGAAATAATGATTCTACATAGTTAGTAAAATATTACATTCTAACGCTATTTGCTCTAACTACGTATTAAATGTTTTGATGTGCATTAAACATTGATACTCGACGGAATAAGATGAATTTACGACAGTGGTTTGTTCAACCAAACAAAATTAATTTACACTTTGTAAAATGCAGACCATTTGAAAAGTTTGAACAGTGAAAATGTACAAATCATTTGTACAAATAACGATAAGGTCCTTAAATTACAAAGGTTTGGTTTGAAATACATTACAGAAAATGTATAACATTCTTTTATTTGAATAATGCATACACATTAATTACTTGACATAAATGAAGTTATTTGAAAGTGTTTTCACACCTCGGTAACCAAGGTGATTGGGCGTAAGCAAGATGCTTATTAAAAATGCGCATTCCGGATAATTACGGTACGGAACGTTGACATCTCTGAGAAATTGAGTAGGTAAAAGTTTGAAAGCGATGATATCATTGCCAAAATTTATCTAACTGACATTGAAATTAAATGAAAATTCATTGAATATTTTAAATTCATGTCATGTGTGATAACAGAGAGGAATTTGCAATTAAATTACATATTGTATAATTTTTCAAAATTTTTAATTTAATAATCGATTCCTAAAATTTTTAATGTAAAAGAATTGGATTCGAAGAAACACGGAAGAAATGTTCATGTTAAAAAAGCGAAGTCTTTGGAACACCACATGGTTTTACTCTAAATTTAAATGTAAAATAATACTAACGAAATATGTATAATATATAATCTACTTAAAAAGTACTTCATATCGATGTTACATTCAAGGTTCCTCAATACGTAGATTGATTTAATAAAATGCCTGGTGAAAATCTCCCCCAAAACATAAGGCACTTAATCTTCAAAGTATGCAAAATATCACGTCGAAACCTAGGGATGACTGACAATATGTAGGTTTGATGCCATATGAAAACTTTTACTGGAGATTTAAAAAATTATACGCTTTATGGTCAAAGGTCAACGTTCAATATCCCCAATAATACAGAATTTGTACAAATCTACTTGATCAAGGATAATCAAGATTATTCAATGAGACAGGTAAAAGAAACTCAATCACATTTAGGCTTGAAAAAGCCGCATTTTTTAATAATCAAAGTATATAAATAGATTTTTCGTGTTGATTATATAATTATTAAGGGTGACTTATTCAATGCTCCGAACCTTGCTTTGAAATTTTTCGCAATATTTACTTTGATCTGCACCAAAATTACAAAATTCATTTTTCTAAATACCGTTAAACATCCTTTGAGTGTTTAACACCAGCTATTAACGATATCATTGCTCAATAAAGGGTATGGATAGGCCTACGTTTGAAGATATGAAACTAACCTTGTCAACTCACTTAAAATTGTTTCAAAATCCAATATATCAACAACATTTAGGCTAAGTTGTGATAAACTCTTAGAAAAGAAATATTTTCAATTTGCGAAAAAATATCGGAGGATTTATAAACAAAAATTGTTGCACTTTTTTTATTTTTTAACTCAAACTGTGTGTTAAATTGTTTGAGTTGTCTTTCAGATTAGTATCTACACTGATTTCACAATTTAGTGTTATCGAGCAGTCGGGGTGAACAAAAACTCAGTCGTAAACTAACAAAAGACCCGTTTATTAATCACTACACCACCGATGTACTAAAGATTTTGTTAATCCCCATCTTTATAAATCCGAAAATTAGAAACTAAGAATTTCCATTTCGTTTGTAAAAATATTCATTTGGTCACCATACTTGCACCAGGGATGTAATTAAGGATTCTTTTACCTCTGGCTCTAACGTACGTACACCACGTAGAATATTTAAAAACACCATCGGGACATGTAAACGCGCCGAAACGCGTGACAAATGACGTCCATACGATGTTCACACCCTTTATGGTGCCATGTAATTGTCACTGAGAAACAAGACTGGCAACAGCGTGTGGTATTTCAATTCCGCCACTACAATTTGGCACACGAAGCGTTTTCTCGCGTGTCGAGAATTTGTTATCGATGAACAAAAATCTTGAAAGTGATTAGAAAACCCGTGTGAAATTAGTAAAGATTAGTTTGTAAAATCGCACATTTGTAAATACCTACTACAAGCTTAAATTGACACTACGAGGAAGCTAACAAAATAATTTGAGTGACCTCGTAGCAGATTGGCGTGACCTTGGAAAATGTGACTTTCTATTTTCGTGGATAATGAGAATAAATTGAATGGGGTTCCAGAAAGCTAATTTGCTTACTGATAATTAACTTTACGATCTGCCACTTATTATCATCGTTTGTTTGTGCGTCAGACGTCAAAAAATTTGAAATGTTCAGCAAGGTGTGTGTTTTCATCGAAATGCTCGTTGTGTGCTAATTTCGGAAGTGCAATATGTGATTGAATAAAAAATCCATATTTGCTTGCGATCCCATCGCACACATGCACACCACTAGCTATGTCGTGCTGTAGGGCTAGTAGGATCGGAAATGCGTGCCTTGAAACAGTGGAGCAATGGTAAAAACAGTGTGCACATTAGAGAAGCGTTTGCTTAAGGCTGTCACGACTTACTTATTCACTCACATTGTAACGTACACGTGGATGTGTCTAAAACCAGAGACTTGGAAGAAATCTCATCCGTGATTTTCAACAAGTATATTGATTGCAATAGTCGCTCAAAGATCTAATATTGTTTGTTTTAATTCAAATTAAATGTTTCAAAGTTTCAATGGTCCAAAAAGTAAATACTTTACAGTAACCACAGATTAAAAATATAGGGAATTCATAAAAACAACACAAATGTTTTGTCTAACTATCGTTCCTATCGCATTGCTATACAGACGAAGACATTTCGCCAACCTATATCCAATATCTCCAAACAGAATATGTCTTTAAAATATTCAGCGATTTCTATACAACTATATCACTACTGCTGCAACACAGTTTTAGCTGCAATGTCTACGGGTATTCTGTTTTAACAACATTGGAGCATGCATTCCTTTACTTACTTAATTATAAAAAAATTGAAATGTTTCGAAACCTATAGTTTTCAGCATATCCATTCTAGTTATATTTTTTGTGATCAATTATTTTCCAATGGACAAGGAAATAATTAAACGTGCGACTGAAATGTAAACTGGATAAGTGGTCACTCGCTGTATTCATTCTGGAGTCATAGCACAGGGGGAACTTGTAAGCAATCTATGAAATGGACTATTTGCCAAACATAGGATTATGACATGTAGATTGAGGTAGGTCCAACGTATCTTTGCAATTAGTCAACAGTCCAAATACGTTTGATAGTATCACGCTAAAATACAAAGATTCGATTGCAATCAAATACATGTACCTCTATTCATACCTTTGTCATCATTCTAAACAATAGATTTCTCTCACCCGAACTTGAGAGTTTGCGAGAGTCACAAACCTTTGATGTAGGTCCAGCCACGCGATTAGAGCGAAATTTTTCAAGCTCTAATATAATCAGTCTGTCTTCGAACACACTCCCAACGGTAGTGATTTTAGACAGTCAGTTGGTCAGTCATATTTGAAGTTCAAACGTGCCGCTATGTTGTTCAAAGGTCATCGAAGTCTGAGCGTATTATTCATCATTAATATTGTCCACCTGTTACCGAAATTTAAGTTGTGGCGATGTTCATCATATAGTGTTGCAATTTATAATTTATATAGTTCTATAATTCATATTCCATAATTTAAATTCAAATTTTTAATTCAAATTCAGGAAGCAAATTGGATATGAATTTCGAGTATCAATCGGACGTTATAAATCCGCCGGTTCATTAGATTTCGTGAAATGTTTCAAACGAATAAGATCATAATATCGTATCACGCATTGCTTCAAGTGAAATCATGAATTGAATTTCGTAATGTGCTACGTCTTAAAATGCTGACTATTTGCTATGGTTAAGTTTTCAAATAATAGGTCCGAGAAAAAAGTGATGGTTGACAAGGATAAAACGCAAACCATCAAGCGACAGCTAAATATTTATACCAGGTTTATGTCCATTCGAGCTCTAACGTCAATTGCTAATTGCATATTTTGGATTGCTTAAGTAAATTCGTCTTGCAAATATATTTTGGGTAAATGTTACAATGTTTTAGTTGATGATGGAATGAGAGTGTTCGACTGCTTAATTGCATTTAAATGATGCGGCATAAAATTTAATCTATGGAACAAACGGAAATCAAGAACAATTTGATTACACTACTGAGTCAAAAAGTATATCAGTATAATGAAAATAAAGTTTGCAATGAATCGGTTATAAAAGGTTTTTTTGTAACGTTTCGCTTCTAAACACAGAAGCTTTGTAAGACCAAGGGTGTCGGTACGAACAGTGTTCAGGTTTAAATGGCATTCTGTTGATCAATCCTAGACAGGGGAGATCAAGATAATTGATCACGCCTCCTAATTGCTGTGTTCATCCCTAATTGTTTATCAATTGCAATTGAGTGCTTTGACCAAGAATCACTTTGTGATTCCGTGTCTGAACATCGTGGTTCGTTGTATGAACCCTATATAACAGTGGCGAAGGCCTGATCATTGAGATATCCGCGCCATCCACATTGTTCTCCGCATTCGCCCCAGCCTTTGTTATTTCAACAGCCTCGGCATGAAGTCTTTCCCTATAAGATTTCACACCCCGTCTTATCACTTTCATGTTATCAAGATCTACGCTGTGTGCAGTGTCTAGCACGTGTTCAGCTAGGGCCGAATCCTGAATCAGTGATTGATATTCACTGGGATTGCGGGGACACATTCCAACTCGTTTCCTGTGTTCGTTTACCCTAGTGAAGAGTTCTTTAGACGTTTGCCCAATGTAAACTCTCGCGCGACCCTTGCAGTTGATTTTGTAGATGCAGTTCGTCGCACAACCTAAAGGAGTCTTATCTTTGAGATGCATTAATACGGAGCGGAGAGTTCTACCTGCCTTATATGCTACTCTAATACCTGCGCTATTCAATAGTCGACTTATTCCTTCGGAGGCGCTTTTGACATACGGTAGAGATACCGTAGCTCGCCAAACATTTCCCATCTTCGGTTGTAGATGTTTAACTCAGTTCAATTAGCGTTTAATTAAGCTTTTGGGGTAACCATGATTTGCACTTATACATAAGCTCAAGATTCAAGATTCAAGATTCAAGATTTTATGGTTGAAAAAGCAATTACTTTACAATAACCATGCAGTTGAACTATAGGTACAAGTGTATATGTGTATAGAAAAATGTCAAAATCAAAATAATTCTGGTAACGATAGATTATAAATAGTTCGGGGCATAATTTGGATTGGCTCTCAGGAAATCGTCTAGTTTTAATTTAAATATAGAAAAAGTGTTTGAGCTTACCAAATCGGCTGGCAGGGAATTCCAAGCGAAACAAATACGCACAGAATAAAAATACCTGCGACAGTTCTGATTGGAGTGGGGTATTTCCAACTTGCAGTTGTGACCGCGGTTGTTGCTGGATGGTCGTCGGTGAAATAGTATATCCAAAGGGTGGGAAACACTGTTAAGGATTTTGAATGTGAGGAGGAGGTCGGCTCGCAGTCTCCTTTGTGCAAGCGTCGTCAGCTTCAGTTTACTTAGTCGGTCAGCGAATGGTAGGTTTTCGAGCCCAATGACCAACTTTGAGGCTCTGTGGTGTATGCGATCCAATAGTGAAATGTCTTTTTGAAGCCATGGAGTCCAGGCTTGTGAAGCGTAATCAGTAAGCGGGTGTATGTACGTGTTCATCATCAGAGAAAAACATCTCTGGGAAAAACGTCCGAATATCCGCCTTAACACACCGAGCATCCGAGACGCGCGTTTGTAAACGGCTTCGCATTGTAGACCATTTTTCAGGCTACCGCAAATCCAGACACCCAGGTCTTTTTCTTCTTTGGTGTACTCCAGGATATTGTTGCCAAGCTTGTATGAATGAGAAAAGCTTAGCACACGACCAATGTGCATGATTTGAGACTTCTGCATGTTTAGCGGTAGGTTATTTTCAGATAACCACATTTGCACAGCATCCAAGTCACTTTGAAGCACACTGCAATCCTCGTCAGTGCTGATTTTTTTCCATATTTTTATGTCATCTGCGAACAGAACCATCTTACTGCCGCGTGGTGTTGGCAGGTCATTCATATAGATCAGAAACAGTATCGGTCCGAGCACGGATCCCTGTGGAACACCGCTAGTGACGTCGATTTCCTTCGATAGTATACCGTCAACTCGAACCCGTATATGTCTTTTGCTGAGATAGTCTCGCAGCAAGTCATACAGTCCTCCAGCAATACCGTGTTTCTTTAGCTTGTTCAGCAGTAAGTTGTGATCAACTCTGTCAAAAGCTTTAGAAATGTCTAAGTAGCATGCATGAATACTGCCTCCAGCGTCCACTACACTAGTCCAGTCGTCCAAACATGTCAGCAAATTAGTTAGACAAGAGCGGTTTCTGCGAAATCCGTGCTGGGCAATTGTCAAGAGTCCGTTCGATTCCAGGTGGCGCACTACTTCTGCAGTGATTATGCGCTCAAAAACCTTCGAAACCGAAGACAGCAATGTCACAGGCCTGTAATTTTTTACTTCAGAACGGCATCCACTTTTGTAAATTGGTGTAATTATTCCCAGCTTCCAATCAATTGGTACCATTCCGACTTGAAGCAATTCGCTAAACAGACGAGATAAAGGTCCCGAGAGCTGCGCATGACAGCTTTTGAGGAGCTTCGGTGAAATTTCGTCTGGTCCCGGAGATTTCTTTGCGTTTAACTTTCTTAAGTGCTGCGCAACCACCATCGGAGTAATTATTATTTCACTCAGAGTGGGACGATCATATCGAATGCTTGGTTCCTGTTCGTGCTCTGCGGATTTCGGTGCAAATACTCCAGCATAAAAGTCTGCTAACAAATCAGCGGTTTGTTCAACGGATTCTGTGAAGCCGGACGAAGTTTTCAGGGCAAAGACTCCTGGTTTAATATTTGTTCTATCGTTTACAAGTCTATACAAGAGCTTCGGATTCTGGTGCATCTGAGTAATCAATTTCGATTGGAACTCTTGTTTATCATCTCGAATTAAGCTGATAACTTTGTTTCTCAGTCGTGTAAATTGTGCCCAAGAATCAGCTGTGTTGGTAGCCTTGTGAAACTCCCACGCTACTGCCCTTTGTTTCATCCACTTTTTGGTCCTGCTACGTAGCTTAAATTTGTTACGTCGAGGATTTTTCTTCGGTACGAGGTTTGAATGTTTCTCTAATATAAGTTTCAGGTGTTGTAGGAGAGAGCGCCAATGACTGTCTGAATCGGAGTAATCCAACTGTATGAGACTAATGCTTTGAAGCTCTGCACAAAGGGTACGGTAGTTTACCTTTCTGAAGCATTTCATTCCGTCAAATTTGCGCCTAGCACTACAAACGTAGTAGAATTCTAGGACAACGTGGTCGCTCCGTCCGATCGGCGGTTTATAGATGATAGTTTCTACAGCGGTAGGATCAGATGTAAGTATCAAGTCCAAGGTAGACGGCCTGTCAGCTCCCCTCATACGAGTAAATCCTTTAACGTGGTTATAGAGGGGTGTGTAATCCAAGACTGCTCGAAGTTCGTGTTCAAATTTCTCTGGTGGATGATCATCACGGTTATATAGCTGAGGAAGGTTGAAGTCTCCCATTATCAAAATTTGAGTGTTATATCGCGTTGTTACATATTGCAAAGCAGTAATCAGTTTATTGTTCAGGTCGAGGTTCGCGGTTGGAGAACGGTAAATCACTCCAATAACGCACTGTTTACCAGAAGTAAGAGTTATAGAACACCAAAGCGTGTCGGGTATATCCAGATTTTGGTCATTCATAACTCTGCAAATAAATGATTGTTTGCAGTAGAGTGCTGCTCCTCCGCAATCACTCAAACGGTCACGTCGAAATAAAGTCATGCTTGGTAAAGAGAGTTCTAGATCAGAAAACGAGGTAGTGAACCACGTTTCTGTTATGGCAACTATGTCTGGGTTCGTTCCATCACAAATCTCGGAGAGTTCGTGCAGCTTATTGATCAGGCTGTTTGCGTTCGTATAGATGCACTTAATTGTGTTTTTATGAGTAATGACGGGGTGTAAGCTGTTTGGTTTAGCAGTTTGCTAGAGAGACTTTGTGTGTTTGTATATAAACAATCAATAAAGTTTGTAGTGTTCATATCACGAGAGGTTATTGGGGGTCCGACTCTGTCAGAGTCGGAATGCTCACGTTTTTTTTGAAGTGGCGCATGAGGTTCCAATTGAACTGTGACACTTGGCGTAGGTTGATCAGTACTATCCGTTTGCTGAATTTCGGTTTTGATCCTGGGCAAGCTTAACTTTACGTTTTGGGGTAGATATCTTCTGTTTGACTTCCATTCGCGTTTGACATTATCGGTCATTTCGGTTGTCAAAAAGGTTAGCTTCAGAGGGCTTGGACCTTGCCCTTTATAGTTTGTAGACATCGGCATCCTGAAAGTGCTTACAAGTATGGATGTTTTAACGCCGATCTTTTCAGCTAGGTATTTCCACTGTTTGTGATCATGCTCAAACTTTTGAGAAGGATCGTCTGCAGCGTAATCTGGAACACCCAGAAGTACGATACTTCTTGGATTATTTTCCTCTCGAGAATTCTTTGTCGTCCTTCGCTCCCACCATGGTAGGTCCGGAAGGATACGACTTGTAGAATTGGAAACATCTCTAAGCTTGTAAGCATTCAAAAGTACGTTTTCCACATCCTCAGCTGATTTCAACGTTACTTTTAAAAGACTTGGATCATTTTTGCGGGGGGAATTCATGTGACGGTGTAGCCGAACAATTGATGAGGGGGTAACTGTGGACAGTTTCATCTGACTACAAAGATTATGCCACTCCACCAAGTCGTGCTTCTGTTTGGCTTCGAATAGCGTCTCCTGTGACTCGGTCACGTTGGTACATATCACACTGAGGTTTATACGTGTGAGTTTTGGCTTATAGTTTGGGTCCTTGTTTTTGACGGTGGCTATGTGGATTTCTTTCTGAAATCCGCGACATGTGTGCAACGCTGGTGAATCCTTTTTAGTTTTGGTCAGATTTTGCGCAGTTATCTGGGCAAATGTCGGCCTGCTCGAATCTGACAAATTCTCTGTTGAATTTTTGGTAGTGGTCTCTGAGTGCGGCAATAATGGTATTTTTGTCGCGTTCATTATGCGTTCATTAAGTGTTATTAGGCTGGATTCTAAGCCATTTAGACGTGTCTCGATTGTGTTATCAGTGGTCTCCACTTCAGAAGATGCCACCTTTGGTTTGTTTTTGCAAACTTGGCAAATATAGCAGACACCGGGACAAATGTCTCCATTAATAATCGCTACCAGGTCTGGGGTCAACGACTTATCACATTTTGCATGCACCTTTGACAAGCAGTCGTAACATGTGACACATCTCGCCTTGGGGCTTACAACCTTTCGGCAAACCGCACACACGCACCGGGGGTGCTTTGTCTCGTTTTCAGGGTCATTCGGTCAGGAAAAATTTCAACGCTGTTCACACGTAGTGTTTCGACCGACCGATCAACAATGAATGGCGTGATGACGGTAAACTGCAGTGATCACGAAGTAGAGTGAAATCTGTAATCAATCCTGCGGTACGTTTCGGGATTTGATCTCAGGATATTCAGGGTAGCTCCAGTCGATGCAGAAGAAGTAGCTCCTTCGAATGGTATCAATAACTAGAGAAACTTGAACAGCGACAACAACTTTTCACGCGTAGATCCGGAATGGGAAAAACACGAAAAATCACAAATTGCACGTATTGCTGAATACCACTACGAGAGTGATAATTCCAGATAGCTGAATTCGAGAGGATTTCAAAAATGTATAATGTATCCACTTAGGTCCAAGTGGAAGAAGAGTATATCCAGGTAATCGGGAGCTCAAAATAATGCGACCACACGGTAAGCAGCGTGCCTCTAGAGCTTGTAATCTTTCACCATTCTTCCATCTTCTGGTCGTCACCAATACATGTGGATCCATAGAAGACCGCAGTTGAGTGGAGGCCAAAAAACATTTTTTGCACTGCCACTGAAATGTCTTTCATTGATTCAGAACTGACTTATCCTTTATCAATAACGACCGATACATCTGATTCGGTAGTAAGAGCTGTTTTACAACAAAACCGACAGAACACAAACCATCAATTGGCATTTTTCGCAGAAGATTAATCGGGAACAAACCCACTAAACCACAAATTTTGCCATGAATTACTTTCGTGTATTTAGCCACATGGAATTTCATTCACTTATTGGAAGGTCATTACTATATTATTTTTTACGGATCACAAACAGTTAACTTTTGCTCTGCATTCTAAACTCGATCATCATACGCCGCATGACACATTGATTAAAGTTCTCGATTCTCTACTAACATTGGTTAAGTCAAAGTAGAGTTAAACATGGTTGCCGATGCTTTATCAAGACATGACATTTCTGTTTTGTCCGCCGGCGAACGATTCGATCTCTCCCTTTTAAGTAACATCAAAGTGGGATTAATACAATGGAACGCGCTTAGTGTCGATCCT